>PVJA010000084.1:176428-245814 GCA_004027025.1 Myocastor coypus | reverse complement strand
GAGGAGGAGGAAGAGGAGGAGGAGGAGAGAAAAAAACAGCACAACAAGAAAAACCTATCTCAAAATAATAATAACAAAAACTTACATAACAAATTTTTGGAGGAGTGCTTCTGCCAGTATCTTCACAATTGAAAGTCCAGATCTTGCTGATGTTGCATTACAAGAACAGCAGTTAACAATAGTATTTAGGCAGATGAACCATTTCTTTTCTCTCTTTTCTTTCTAAAGCAGTTGATACTAGATCATAAATGTTTCTCTCTCCTTTTTTAGCAGAAAGATCTGCCTCTGACCACTTTGGTAAGAAGTTACAATTATAGTGACATTGAAGTAAAAACTATATTATTTGTCTGAGAAAATCCAGTCCTTGGTTGACTAGTTTAGCTTTACATCCATTGTATGAGCATTTATTAAGTAACTCCTTTGAGTCAGCCTCAATTGTAGTGGCTTGGTTTTTCCATTCATGTCCACTCTTTGGTTTTACTTGTTTAATTTTAACAGCTAGGGATGTTGGTCTAGTTTTTGCTCTTATCACTCACACTTCATAATTCTTTGTATTTTGTCACTCTTAATATTTATATGACATCTAGTGAGTGATTGATCTTGTATTGGACCCTATGGTCACACACATTTGCTTATCATCAGCATATAGGGGGCAATCCACAGATTTATAACCGCCAATAAATACTGTTACCCAAGGTACAATTTCTTTTTTCGGTGTGCTAATTTCTAATAACTCTTATGCATGAGAGCAATTACTGACAAAAGTCAGCCTCTGTTAATAGAGTTTATCACACTTCATCATATATCCTTTGTCACTGGAAGGATTTTGACAAGCCCAGGGTTAATTAAAACCAAGAAGACAATAAAATACACCTAATCAAACATAACAGCTACAGAAATCAATTAGCAGATTTATCGCACTTTGGAGGTTTCCATAATGTATAAAATTCAAAGAAACTGTCATTTCCATTTCCTCAAGACAGTGTAATTAAATTTCTAATTGAAACTATTTTTCAGTGGGTAATATACAATCCACCCAAGTATGATTTGCATTAAAGTAGGGCCAAAAGAGGCTGAAAGAGCTTAGGAAATTAAAAAGATCATTGAGTCATTTCCACTATTGTTATTTTGTCTAACTGAAGGTTAGGGAAAAACTATACTATATAAGAAAAAGGGAGTAAGAAAAAATGGTGCACTGAATGATAAAAAGAACAAACCAGTTTTTCACATATCACGGACTTCTGTCTTTACACAATGTAAAAAAAGATTCCAAAAGAGAGGGAACATCTCAAATAATTTGCTCATCTTGTCAGCATTGTTAAACCATGTATCTAACTTACTTGCTTTTTAACTAGAGTATTTCTTTTGACTGGATCAATTGCTATTCATCCACTTTTCTTGATATCATTCAGATGTGGCAATAAGTTAATATCTTTTTGAAGTTTTTGTCCCTGTTCTGCTTAGGGAAATGTGATGTCCACCACCATTCCGGGAACACCTTGCAGCAGGAAGTGGGCAGAAGGATCAGGCCTCAAGGGGCATTGTGGGCTGACCACCTAAGCACTAGGACCAGCCAGCTTTCCTCCCGACTGCGTGTTTCTTCTGTAGACACGTATCTGCCTCTGATTAACATTTTCTTACGGACAAATTTCTTCTTCTTCTTTTTTTTTTTTTTTTTTTTCCGGAACCAGGGATCAAACTCAGGATCTTGCACTTGCAAGGCAGGCACTTGTGCCCCTGAGCTATCTCCCTGGCTCCAAATTTCTTGCTATTATTTAAACATAGAAATGATCAAGGTCTTTACTCCCCAGTAAAAATTACTCTTTTTTGCCACTGACATTTAATTTCTTGTCTTGATTGGCAGCACTGGGGATTAAACACAGGAACTCATACATGCTAGGCAAGCCCTCTAGCACTGAAACCACCTCCCCAGCCTTAATGACACTTAAATTAAAGGTACTGCATTGCTGTAAGTCTCCTTGTTTATCCTTTAGGTAAGGAGTACCGACAAACATTAATAACAGCAACATAATAGCTTGTGTTTTAACTCAGAACAGAAAAATCCACCACTATTTATTAAGATTTTACTTTTAAATATGAATCGCCTCATTTTTACAACTTCTGCATAAAAATTAATGCTATGCAACAAAGTTCAAAGTGAAAAATAGGTGCTGTATATTTCTTTTATCATGAGAGGCTGTCTCTGAGGTTGTGCCTATGTAAAGTAACAATTTAACGTGCACGCGCGCGTGTGCAGGCACACACACACACACACACACACACACAAATCAATCAAATTATTGTTGGAGGGGCTGGGGATATAGCTCAGTGGCATAGTGCTTACCTGACAAGCGCAAGAACCTGAGTTTGATTTCCCATACTGAGAAAAAGGAAAAGAACTGCATAATATTGCTCAAACTCTCATTGACAATTGCGATAACATACTTATGTTTTAGATAAGTCAAGAACAAAATAGAGGGAATGAAAGATTCTAATGTGGAGAAACCAATTTTTAGTCAAATAAAAGCAGATACAGTGATGCTAACTATTTCTCTTTTTCAGAAATTCAATGTTCCTCTTTTTTTGGCTGAGTGTTAATGGGTATTAAATGTATAACAAAATTAAGCCACAATGCAATGATGGCTGATTGCAGGGCAAAATGTCTCTGGGTTAAGGACGGTGCTGTTACCTTTATCTTGACTTTCTCCAGTGTTAGGCAGGGAAAGATGCATCAGAAACAAAAACTGGAGTAGGACTTTATATGTGAGCCATTTTTCTTCACTCTTGGTTCTTCTCCCTCTTCTGCTTCTCGGAGAATGCTTATTGAAGTTCTTATGTCTTTTTTTCCCCCATTTATGTATGTGATACATGGTCTCTCTATGAAGCTCGGACTTGTAGTGATTCTCCTGTTTTCAGCCTCCCCAGTGCTGAGATTAGAGGTATGTGCCACCATATCAAAAGTTCTTATGTCTTACTTTTATTTTCTTCCCAAGTGAGTGCAAGAGTAGACTTGTGAAGAGATGGCAAGAAAATTATGGTGTTAACAAACTTTAGGGTGCAAATTACAAATCCCTATTTTGTATGGAGTCCTTTCTCCTAAACTTGTTCTCTTGGTGTACTATCGCCTGTCGTTTAAAATAGGTACTTCTTTTGTTATTCTCTAAAACCCTCAAAAATGTCCTCTCCAATCCATTACATCTGTTACAATTCTCTAAGCCAGTGATAAAGTAGTCTGCTTCCTGAAATAAACTGACAAAAGTATATCATACTTTAAACTCAATTGAGGTCCATTTTCTCTCTTGTTAGCAGCCCAGGGTGAAAACTATCTGCTGGGTTGCCCTTCTCCTTAGGGTCCTTTTGGCACTGAAGATTGTCTCCAACCCAGTCATGTGGAAGAGGAAGGGAGAATGGAGGGGCACATGCAGGATGCTTACTGCTCAGCTGCTCAAGTTGACTAGATCTCAACATCGTAGCCCCGGGTAACTGCTTGAAAAGCTAAGAATACAATCTAGCCATTTGTCCAAAAGGAAAGATGAATAAGGTTTGATGTGCAGCCCCCGATCTCTACCATAGCTACCGAACTTTAAAACTGATTTTGACTGTTTTATTCTCCCTATTAAGTCAAATCCTGGGCCAAATCTGGTTTTTATTATTTAAAATGTCTCTTATTAAATATTTCCACTAAGCCTCGCACTGTCACATTGTCTAGGTTCTCATCACCTCTTCTGGGTTAACGCACTGACTCTCTCGTTTGGTTCCCAAACCTCAGACCTTTCCCCTTCATCAGTCCTTCAGTTCCTCTTCACACTTATTTTCCTTGTATGACAGATTTCATTGCTCCATGTCACAGATCAGAACCTTCAAGAGCTTGTTCTTCCAATGCACCATAATCTCTCCTCCCTAGGTATTAAGATCTATAATTTAAAACTTTCTTTGCTTACTTCGGTCAACCTGATCTCCCACTTTCATAAATTTTTCCTATGTTTCTCTATCACTCAAGTATGTGTAAGTATTGATTATTCTATCTTGGATTGTTTAAAATTATTTTATGGGTTTTGGGATCTTTCTTTCCTACTGTTAGAGCTTCAAAAGCAAAAGTAAACAAACAATTGAAGATGGTGTCTAGTATTCTTTAGTTCTGTCACCCTTAAAGTCTAGCAGATTGTTCAATGCTTACAACATATAATAGTTATTGGTAAGCAGGCTAGCTTGGTGAGAGAATTAGTCATTATGCTGTCCATATGAAATTTTACTACCAAAAATATTAGATGTCTTGTTAAATCATTATGACAAATTGCCCATTTATTGGTGGAAAATGATGCTTAATTAGAACCATTGCCAGAGTGTCTCAACTTAACCATGGGAAAACTAGAGACAGTTAAATGTCTAGGTAAGCTCACTTCAATTCTTTTCTTCATTAATTCAGTTCTGATCCATGTTTGGAAGACGCTTATGGTCTAGAAGGATGCATAAGCACAGTGGTAGGCAGACATCTTTGATGGGCCCGGAAGATTCCTGCACCCTTGTATGCATGCTCAGTGTGGTCTCCTCCCTGTGGGTGTGAGTGGCACTGCAGGAAGGGCTATCACTTATTAATATGTACATTATCTGGTAGAATAAACTGTACTGATGTAACTATAATCCATAACCAGCTAAATTTCAGTTAATCAAGTGGAATGTGACCTGGAGGTCTGGCAGGAGAGAGGACAAAGGGCTTTCTTTCTCTAGTGTGGACCTGGAAGAAAAGGAAAAGCCACGTTGTGAAGTCAGTGTGGAGGAGACCATCTTAGGGCCACCTCTAAGAGAGAGGACCCCAACTGCTGTCCAGCAAGGATCGAGTACCTCAGAACAATGACTGTAACGGAATTCTGTTCATAGCAACCAGAATGAGCTTGGAAGAAGGTCCTGAGCTGCAGATGAAGATGTGGTTACCTGCATCCGGATTTTTGGCCTTTTGAAACATGGCAGAGAACTTGGTGATCCCATGCCCATTGCTTTAAGATAATAAATACGCATTGTTTCAAACCACTAACTATATGATGTGTTATGCAGCATTTCAAATCTAATGCACATATTTCTTATATTATCTAATGGCTATGATATACTGTTATATGTGAGTTTATCATGTTGAGATCCTGCAATTTTTAATGTAATGATTTGTACTAGTTTCAATATAAAATCTCATAGCAGTCAAAATATTTTTGGTACTTTGGTATTTTGGTATTTGGTATTTTGAAAGTGCCAGAGTGAAGATATACTTCAATGTTTTGACCCCCAGTCACTTACCATCTAACCTACCACTGGGAGCATCAGTCGGCTTATCTTCAAAGACTTCTGGAGATGATCCCACCCAATTATCAATGCTTTATTAGTGGGCCACTCCTTCCTCCCTCTGTCCCAGCATATGTATTGTGCTGACTTAACATTACCTTCTGGGTAGCCCACTGAGTTAATATTCCAAGAATCTTGGAGGAGAGCCAAGTAGACTTTCTGCTTTTGAAAACAAAAGCGGTTTAGAGGAAGTTGCTGTGTAGCAAAACCATTGCTCTATTGCAAAACAGGCATGTTTCCAAAGTACATTAACAATGCTAATGACCACTGGGTCTGGAGAGAGAGAGAGAGAGAGAGAGAGAGAGAGAGAGAGAGAGAGAGAGAGAGAATGAATGAATGTAATTGCTTTATTTAGAAAGCTTCGTGATGAGACAGAAAAAGCTCTGGAGTTCTGAGTGAAGAGTTATGACAAACTCAGTTTTTTACCAGTAAAATGGGAAAATAAACTACATAATTCACAATTCCATTCTGTATTGATATTGGTGATTCACCTGTCTAATGCTAAGATGGGGAGGGGAAGTGAGGGATCTTAGTGAAAACATAGAATGTTAATATCTGTGGAAGGACATGAATGAATAGATATTCTGAAGACCACTCCCTACACTAGGCTGTCTTCAGCACATCAGCAGCATTGTGACTTCCTGTTGTTGTAATTTCTTAACTGAAATTCTTCTCTGGTCTTTTCTTTCTTTTTTTTTTTAAATTTTATTTATTTATTTATTTTTCTTATTTCAGAACCTTTGTTTATTCACTCATTTTTATGGCCGGCTCAGCCCGCCCCGAGGGCAAGGCTGGCACAGCATGTGGTGCCGGGAATCGAACCGCAGTCCCTGAAGCCGCCCAAGCTTCCCCAAGCAGGTGCTTTAGACCATTGAGCCATCCTGCCCGGCCCTCTCTGGTCTTTTCCATTCTATCATTCTTCATTTCTTTACAGAGTGTTATGGTTTGTGTGTATTTGTCCCCTCAAAGCCTCATGCAATCATGGGACAGACTTCTAGAGTAATAATTAACTCATGATCCACTGGCATCATGGGTGTAAGTACTACTTCTAGCCTGGGGTGGATAGCCTCAATGCAATTTAAGGAAGACAGGCTTGCTCTCTGTAGCCATTGTTACTGCTACTTCTCCCTTTTACCTTTTCTGCCTTCCACCACCAGGAGCTGTTGTCATTTCCTTTTGCTCTCTGCTCTTTGCCTTAGCCATGAAAGTTTGCCCTCCGCCATATACCAATCTGCCCTTGAGCCAGCTAAGTACGGATTGAAACCTCCAGTAACTGTGAACTAAATAAACCTTTCCTTCCTTCACATTTTAGGTGTTGGGTATTTGCCCCAGCAACAAGAGAAGAGTAACGAAGACATAGAGTCACTGTCTCCTTGCAAATTGAATTGGTTCTCTCTTTTTGAAATGTAGTTCTTGCTTTCTTGCAAGTGACTATAACTGAGTGTACTATATATAGGGTTGTTCCGCCTCTTGGTTTCACTGACCAGTCTTGTTCAGCCCTTACTATATAACCCCAACACCACCTTTTCCATGGATCCTTCTCTGCTGGGTCTTTCCCCCACCAGATGCGACAGAGCTTTTTCTCTCTTTTCCTCCCTTGTCATCTACCCTTCTTTAGGCACAGCTCTCGTCCCTTCTATGTAACGTTGGTATTTCTCATTCCTCAGATTGCACCTGTGGAGACATTATAGGAAAAAGTGAGCAGTTCCTGAACCCAGGCCATAAGCTGAAGGATACCTGTAGCTTTCTTGCCTCACTGTGTCTTGTTTTGTATGTATGTGTGTGTGTTGGTGGTGTTGGGGGGTGGTAGTTCTTTTTCCTGTTACCCCAGGAAGGCAAAAGCAAGAACGTGGTTTCATGATATCGTGCATAAGTTCTGAGAAAGCCATCATGAAGAACAGTTATGAGAGTCAGGAGAGAAGATGCTAACAATTATCAAGGAACTTGCCCAGAAGTCTTCAGGATCCTGATGGCAGTTCAGAGAGATGAAAGGACTTGAGAAAGCTGGAGGATGGATTTTCTCCTCCCTCCTTTGCAATACACAACTGCAGTGAATGGATTATCTTTGAAAATCTCCCAAGGCTGCTAAGATCCCTGAGGCAAAAGTTTCTTCTGAATGAAGGAAACACTGATCTGATTTGTTTCCTATAAGTTTTATTCACAGATGGCACCTCCAGCCTGATAGGATCTCAGTACTCTTACTCCCTTTTGGATCATGGCTGATTTTCTGGGCTTCCTCTTTCATAACTGCCAAGATCAATGCCTCTTCACACCTCCTATTTCCCCTTTCTTCCAACTTGAAGCTGCAAAACACTTAGGAATTTAGAGAAAAAAATAGTTGCAAGCAATTAGAAGGAAGTCGCAAAAGTTTATAAACAGGAGACGTGAAAAGGGAAACAAATTGGAGAAAGCAGAATATCAGAGGTTTGAAAGAGAAGTGTTGGATGCGACCAGTACTCCTCAAACTTATGGGAACCTGAGCTGCACTCAGGACCTGCCTCTGGGCCTCATTTCAATCATGGTGATGGCTCAGAAAAGTTAAAGATGCACCCGAGATCTCATAATTAACCAACCATAGAAACAAGCTTTGGACCAAAGCCTGTTAACCTAGGAAGCCATGCTTCATGCTATTCTGGGGAATCGTGGCCAGCACACAGGCAGGGGAAGGTCAAGTAGAGCCCTAGATGGCAGGCAGAGGGAGGGTGAGGGGTGCCTGTTCCTCTTCTTGAAGTTAGAACAGTACCTGAGCTGGAGGAGACACAAGATGGACTCTGATTTCTAGCCGGCTGCTTCTGCTACACGGTGGAAAACAACCGCCTAGGCTGTAACAACCTAGTGCAAATGCTATGCTTCTATTCCCATTTTTCACATTTTTGGGAGTACCTGAGTAGTTCATGAGCGTCTGGAAGTGCCCTTTCAAGCATTCTCTTCTTTTCCCTTACCCCTCGCCACCAAGAATGGAATTTTTACTCGTGAAAATCTTGACTGGCACATCCCTCTTGCCTTGGCTACTTTTCTCTCATTGCTAAGACAACATACCTGATGCCCCAAATTAAGGGAAGAAAGGTCTGCTTAGCTCACAGCTTGTGGAGGTTTTAGTCTGTAATCAGCTGGCTCCGAGGCAGGGTGGCATAGCCAGGGGTAACACTTGAAGGTGACAAAAGGCAGTGACAGCAACAAGAACAAAAGGGGGACAGCAGCCTGTTTTCCAGGGCAATCGGGCCAGCCCACCCAGGGTGCAGGCAGCGCTCCCACCACAACATCGCCTTCCTCTGACACAGGAAGAGGCTGCGTGCAAAATAACGACCCTGCTTAGCTTAACTTCTAAACTTCCCAAGTTGACACAAGGTATCCAGCCTTCCCAAATGAATCTTTCAGGTCAGGGTTCCCATAGAAAGAGGTGCTAGATCTCACTAGAAAATAAGCACCAGAGTCAATCCTGGGCCTTAATTTCTTGTTGATCATTGCAGGGCCTTAATGTCACAAGTGCTGCCACCCATCCCAGCATTTCTTGGCTGTGTGAAGTTTAAACTAGATTCTTTTTGAGTTACTGGGGTTGGAAGAAAACAAGGAAGACAAAGGAAAGGTGGTTTTATTAGTTTATTCCTTCATTCACTCAATATCTCTGTCCTGCTGTGGCAGAAACTGTGTGACATATCTGCATGAACTGCAGCATTTGAGGAGTTCGCAATGCTGGAGATGCCAATGTGAAATAATCAATGAAATAGACTGAAGGTGACCAAAGTAGTAGAGCCATTGTGAAAAGTAGGTGCTCAGAGTTTTCAGGAAAAGAGGAGAGCTAAGTGAGTGTGGGAGACGCAGGACAAGGGCAGCAAGCTTTCATCTTCCCTCCCAGAGCTCCTGAACTTGAGCCACAGTGAAATTTCTCTGAGAAAGGAAGGGCCTCAGTGCCTGAGACAGAGTTAAATGATTAAGGGGTGGCATTCATGGACAAAGCCCAGGGCAGCAAAAGGCAGGCCATGTACCACAGGAGCAGGGGTGGCTGCACAGGAAGGGTCACTGTGCTGACTGGCCCAATGAGTTCGCTTTTCTTTCTCAGAACCGAAACAGCAAGGTGCTTCATGTGGCCCGGTAGACAGACAGATTTCAATCTCAGCTTCATGGCTTATTTCCCAAGAGTTCTCTTAAGAGCTGCTTGCTTTTCTTCATTTTTTTTTTTTAAAAACAGTTTCCTAATTTATAAAGTATCAGTGATTATTATGGCCTCCTTCCCTCTGGAGTGGATTGTGATTCACTAGATTTGCTGTACATGGATCAGACATGCTACCTATTATTAGTTTTGATAGTCTGAATATTTTGGACCTGATTTTGTTTGTTTGTGTGTTTTTTGTTGGTACTAGGAATTGAACTCAGGACCTTGCACTTGCCAGGCAGGAACTTATGCCACTGAGCTCTCTCCCCGTAGGCCAAGTATTCTGTATCCAAAAAGCTTGGGACTAAAAATGTTTCAGATTTTGTAGTTTTCAAGTGTTAGATTTTTTTCTTTGGCACAAATTTTATTCATTAAGATGAAAATTTGAAATGCAAGAGTCATTCAACGCTGACATGGTATTTAAAGTTTCAGATGTTGAAGCACTTTGGAGTTACGAATTTTGAGTTTGAGTTTGCACCACTTATTAAATTGGACAATGGTGTATATCATTCTCTTTATCTTTAGATACTGCCTACTTAGCCTGTTCAAGAACTGAGAGAGGGGAAAAGCAGAAAGAAAGCATGAAAGCAACAAGAGGAACCAGAATAAGGTCCTGTGGTCCCATTTGTCAGTTCTGCACACACGCTGCTGTTCGGGTGTTGCTTCACAATTTTTCCCGGTATTTGTCATGGAGAATAATAATTCTGTTTGGTCCTCTCCATCCTAGACTCCAAATGTTCTTTTTCTTTTTCCCTGGAAGCGAAACTCCTAGGCTACATCCTTCCTAATTCCAGCAATGTGAGCGTGCTTTTGTTACTGCTGTTGGCAGTGTTTCTCTTTTGATACTCTCCCTGCCTGTCTGCAGCACTTGGAGCAGCTCTGCTGTCCAAGATTGCGGGGCGCTGGTGGACTCCAGCCACCAGGGTTTTTTTTTTTTTTTTTTTTTTTTTTTTATGAGCCAAATGCAGAGAAAGGAGCCTTTCACTCGCTGCAGCCTCACTGTCAGGTATTCCCTGATGGCTTTCTCACAAAACCTGGAGCTGCTCCCTAGTGTTTGCGTTTGTTTTCCATAAGGCGCACTTCCGGCCATGGGTAGGAGGATATGAAAGTCCAAGTCGGTAGCTTGCTCTACAGACCCCACAGCTGCTTCTGGGCTCAGCCTTTAGGACTCGCTAGTTTGACCTGGTGCTCCCTAAAGCCAGCCGGAGTCCTTTATTAGTGAGCGTGAAAAATGCTTCAATCCTAGCACCAGATGGTACCCAAACCAATTTGGACTGTCAGCTGAGGCCTACTCATTTCCAAAGACTTTGTCTAACATCAGGGTTATTTCCCTCTGTGCCTGTCTAGCCCTAAGAGATTATCTTACTCACATGATTTTAATATGAAATAATATTTTCCTCTACCCTGACCACACTCACTACTTCTTCCCATCTTTATTAATTTATTCAAAAGCTTTTATTGCAGACCTATATGTGCACTACACATTTTAGGATATACTAAAGACAAATTTTTTTCTGTTCAACAAATATTTGTTGAGAATCTACTATGTACATGCCAAGTACTTTATTAAAGTTTGGAGATATGAAATCATGGAAATAGGGCACTGGCTTTAAATAACTCATAGTTTTAAAGAGTTGTACAGCCAAACTGCTCAGTGTGTGTCTAGGTAAGGTAAGTGACCACTCTCTTTCATTTTTGTTACTTGAGGGACAGACAGGTTCATTTGATATTCAACTTTCTCCATCTTCCTAAAATTGGCTCTCTCATACTTTGTCATCTGTAGCCCAGATTTCGTTACCAGTAGAGGTAGATCATTAGGGCAAAAAGTAGGGGTCGTTAATCACTTGCCTTTGTAGTCCTTGACACTGGAAGGGTAGCCTTGAGTTCACACTGGTAGTGCCTCCTGGGGACTTCTTGGGCACACAAGTCCTGGTCCAGATTGATGGATTAGAATCTGCAGGTTTAAAGAGATCCACAGGTGATTTCTATGCCCATTAAAATCTGAGAAGCACAGTTCTGCTAGCTAGTTGCTCCTCATGTGTTTCACCATGAAGGGAAGCTCAATAAAATCTCCCACATTCATGTTATTTTAGTAAATATTTATCAAGCATTAAAATAGCAGTATTTGCTAGCTGCATATTCACTTTATTTAAAAAGAAATGCAGGGCTGTTCCTTACATAGGGGTCCCTGAGTTTTGGGTCATGACACTTTCCATGGAGAGCCATCAGGGTTTAATGCCAAAGCAGCCACTGGCCTTTCCAGTATTTTGGCAAGAAAGCCCTGCAAGAGTATGTTTTCTATTGCATATCTAACTCAGGCAAAGGCATTTCCTTGGGGCATCCAATGACTAGAAAGGATCAATGTCACCATTGGTAGAACTAGAGAGAAACATCAAAGGAGCAAGCAGGAATCTTCAACTTGAGAGGAGATAGAGACTAGGAGGAAAAATACAGACAATTATACAAGGTAGCTAGAAACTTCATATATATAATATATATTATATGTATATGTATATATAATATTTATATAATATATAAATATTATATATACATATACATATATATTATATTATATACATATATATATATATATATATATATATATATATATATATATAACCTTTAATCCTCACTTAATGATAAGAGGCAACCCTTATCATTGTAGTTTTTCCAATGAGCCATCTAGGACTCAGAAATGATGATAGCTCATGATCACTCAATCAGCAATAGGAAGGTCAGGATTTGAATTCAGTTTTAACAGCTTTGAAGCCCAGCTGGGTTAACTGACAGATTTTCTTTCTTTCTTTCCTCCTTTTTTTTTTTTGAGACAGGGTCTCACTGTGCAGTTCAGGCTGGCCTTGAGCTCACTTTTGTAGCCCAGGCTGGGCTTGAACTCACACTGGTCCTCCTGTCTCAGCCTCTCAAGTGCTGGGATTACAGGCATGAGCCACCACGCCCGGCTCAACTGACACATCTTGCTTCAGTTTACAGCTTACAGCTGTGTTTTACAGCCTACATAATTTGTCTTTGTGTTTTGTGGGGGGGGGGGCTACTCAGGTTTAAGGGCAGCATCTTGGCATAGCTCACCCCACAGGATCATGAAAACGAAGAGGCTCATTGTCTTTTGCAAGTGCAAGAGAGCTGCTTCTTCACACAAAGTCCCATGAAATCCCTGCAGAAACGATAAGTCCTTTAGGTCTTGAAAGGGACTCACAGTCTTTTCGCTGGAAAGAGTTCTGAACGAATGTGGTTATAGGCTGAGGAGATAGTTCAGTGCTCTGAGGGCCTGCCTGGCAAGTGCAAGGACCCAGGACCCAGATTCAATCTCCCATACCACCTGCCATGATGGCCCCATGCCGAGCCAGCCACCAAAACCAAGCATGGTGTGCATGCCTGTAATTTCAACACTGGAGAAGCTGAGACAGGAAGATCACTATGAGTCTGAGCTGTGTAACAAGACCATTTACAAAAAGAAAACAAAATGTGGTTACAATGTTCGGTATGTTTGAAGATTCTAAAACTTTAATCAAGTGCTGGGATATTGGTGGGACCTCAGAAGACAGGTGCAGGGGGTACGTTAATCTGAAGCTACAGGATCAGCAAAGACAGGAAAGAGTCTGTTGGGTGGCAGAGAACAATGCTAATTATCTGCTCTGGCTTCACAAAGAAGCATCTGAGTCAGGCTCAATGGACATAAGCTATATGCAAACATCTACAGGGAATCTATAGACCCAGTAGGTATGTGGAGAGAACTGAACAGAGTGAGATCTGAGAATTTAAATGAAAGGGAAACAATAAAGCAGGGGACATAGCCCTGAAGACTTGTAGGTGAGCTGGGAGAGGTGTCTAGCAATTGTGTCTACACTTAAAGAGTGGATGGAGCCGGGCGTGGTGGCTCACGCCTGTAATCCCAGCACTCGGGAGGCTGAGGCAGGAAGATTGGTGCAAGTTCGAGACCAGCCTGAGCTACAAAAGTGAGCTCAAGGCCAGCCTGAACTGCACAGCGAGACCCTATCTCAAAAAGACAAAAAAAAAAAAAAAAAAAAAAGAGTGGATGGAGTCAGAAGAAGCTTGATCAAAATCATTTTCTCCTGTCAGCACTAGAAGAGGATTCTAGAGGTCATTTCCGTCACATATTTAGTCTCAGAGAAGGTAGGGGTTCGATCAGTTGAGACAGCACAGTGTCTGTAATTATATGTGTTAGGTACTATATTAGTGTTTAGCAAATACAGGTATGTTTTCCTATTTTTCTTAGTTTCCCTAAGAGCCATTAGGGTTATTGTAATGACATGCAGGCAGGGTGATGCAGTCACTTTCTAGCCTGGCTCTGGAGTACATCCTTCAACTATCTACTGTTATTCTTCAGTGATTTGAGCCATGCATTTTCTAGAGAGAGGTACAGATGGATGGACAGCTACCTCATGCATGTGGGACTTAAGTACCCACGCAGAGCTTTTGAAAGTTTGAAGTTTTTTTCATTATCACAGCAAAGTCCAGCCTACTCTAGCTAGTTAATATCCATTTTTTGTTTTTTATTTTATGCTGATTTTCTCCCTCACTAGGTAGCCAATACTACTAGGTTTGTCACCAGTGTAATTCCAAAGTCCTAATGTGCTTATAAATATTTGCTGAGTGAATGAATGAATTATTATGTGCTTTGGTATGTTTTGTCCTGCATTTCAGCTTTCCATACCCCAAGAGCATATTCCCTTCTGAAAGGGGGTGCTCGCTCCTCAGAGTCGCCTTATGTTGGATTTTCTTAGAGTTATTTGAATATTTGAAGCAAGTTTTAGGGAGGATCACCATCCCATCTTTGCTCCTATTAGGAATCCTTTTAGGGGTCTCCTGGGGAAACCCCTGCTAAAGGTTACTAGTCCACCAAAAAGTCACAGCATAGAGCTTCTGGGATATTTTCCTGTGTGTGTCTTTTGAATGGAAATTCAGGATATTTTTTCTTGGAATTCTGTCACAGAGCTCTGTAGTTCATCTCCATTTTGCTTTCCTAATGTCTTGACCCAGTTATGTCAAAACTTTTAAGACTGAAAGTGATCAAGCTCTTTTAATCTTAGAAGCTGTTACGGTAAACAATGTATATGAATCACTTCTGATGTTCCAGAGGCTCAGATTTGTACAAAACGGCAGAAAGCCACATGGACTGATCTGGATTCAGGGGCACAAAGGGGCTCTTGCTGGGTGGCCCCCTTTTTTCTCTTTCCTTCCATGTAAATTTTGCCCATTTAGCTCCTCAACTGGAACAAGGTGAAGATTTGTTTGTTCTGCAATTAAGGGCTAAGTAAAACTTTTTAGAACAGTGGGCTTTGGAAACTCGCCTTTCCCACCAGGGCTCTGCCCTGTCCATCCAATTGTGTTAAATACTGGGAGACTTTCTGGCCAGAGATCATGCCTCCATAATGTCTACTTGGAGTTAGTTGCCTCATTTTGCTAAACTTTGAAATGATAATGTGATAGCATCGACGCATTAGGTTTTTATTTGTAGCAAAGTATTTGGGACACCTGGGAATGCGTCCCTAATAACAGTGATTCATTCAGCAATTAATACATATCCTACTTTGTGTCCCAGCAGAGAATTTGTATATTTCATCCAGCGAGAACTCATTTAACCAAGATTTGATAAGTTATTTCAGAATTCATTCAGCACGATTCTATAGTATTAGAAATGTATAAAATTACCAATGGTCCATGGATGTTTAAGATATTTTCTTGCCGGGTGTGGTGGCGCAGTAAATACCTCGTCACTGAGAGGCAGGGTATTAAGACAAGCATGTGCAAGAGAACTACCAAACAGTGTCATAAGGTGGTGCTGTTGAATCTTTTTGGTTTAAGATGGCTGCTGTCATACCTATGACTCTGGAGTTGCGTGCTCATGAACACATCTGACAATGCTTTTCATTATCTGCAGTTGTAAATATGATTGATTGCCCTGAGTTATCTCTATCTCTTTTCTATTCTTCAGGATTTAAAGTTTTCTGGAAGGCTAAGTACAAAATAAAGCAATAGCATGCAATTAACATAGATAGCTATGTAGAATGTGGACCAAGCTTCTGGATCTGCTTTTATGTTCCTGATTTCTGTGTTTGTGGAGTCACTAGTATTTCTTTTCTACTTCATGTGTTCTTTCTCCCTTTCCATGCCGTGTGGGGGCCAGGCTGGAGTGTCATCACTCTGTCTCTCAGTATTCACATCGGTTCTGGGAGCCAGAGCCACCAGCTCCTCCTGCACTTTCCAGGGTGAGGGAGTTTCTCTGGTTTGGGGAATCAAGGAACCTGCCCCAGTGCCCTAGCCCAGAACCACCTCAACTTGATTCAGTCTCACCCTGACTTTTAAGAGAAAGCAGCTAGACATTGACAGCAACATGGGCTTCATTTCTGACAAGCATAGCTTCAACTTCAGTGTTCAGCTCATAGTGCCTTAGAAACTAAGCAAGGAAGAAAACATAATCAGACTGTCCAGCTTCTTCACAGGGTAGTCTAAAGCTTTATCCTACAAACAGGCCATCTACTTGAAATGTGGGGCCCCACAGAAGGGATGAAAAGTGCACGTGGGCCTGGCAGGCTCAGAATGAAACTGCTGGTAGTGCGGGAAGAAAGTGCTCTGTTTGAGCAGATGTAACTCTCCAGCTGCCTCAGCATGGCGATTCCCGTTTCTCACTTAGATCCACCTTGCATGGACCAGATACTCTATTCCAGTCCCTTCTTCCCTATGCTCATCCCATCACCTGCTCCCGGTCTGGAGTGGGAAGTGGCTCTCCTAGCCCCCTCTCATCCACTGGGACGGTTTGCCGTAGAAATCATTTGAACAGTGGAGAAATGCAGCCAAGCGGTGCCACATGTGGCAGAATCTGTCTGTTTTTCTGCACAGTGGGGGTTTAAACATTTTAGAGAGCTCATTCCTATATAGCTCATGGAGCAGGTATTTGGCAGGGAGAAGCAAACAAACACTTAAATGGTCAACCAAATTCCAGCCTGTATTGATTATATCATTCAGAGATTTTTTTTTTTTTTTTTTTTTTTTTTGGCTTACATACAGCATGGCACCACAAATACACAGCTGCGGGGACTGTGCCAAACGGCTCAGCCGGCTGTACACACTGCCATCCATGGAAAACAGTTTTTCTGTTCTCCTGCTTGAGGTGTTATCATCAGGAGCCATGCGGATGCTTTGTTGGCCAAGAAGCCACCTCTCCCAGCACATCCACAAAAGCAACACACTGGGAACTGGGCTCTGCCTCCCCATGGGGACCCGGGTGTGAGGACCTGGGTGGGGAAGACAGGAAGAGAAGAGTGTAGCACAGTCTATTCCCCTGGCTTCCCAGAGAGTCATTGTGAGAAACAAATGCTATGTTCCTGGGCAGGGCTGTGACCAGAGACAAATGCTATTTCTTTTTTTAACTCTAATAAGAATCATAGGATGTGTGATAGTTGAATCTTTGATACCACTCTTGTGGGAACAACTCCCAACTGCCTCTGTTGTACACTTGAAGAATTCTGAATTCCATGGAGAGTGGGTGGTTACATAAATGCAATAAATGCAGAAAGGTTGTTATGGACATCGTGAGGACATTCAAGAACAGACTAGAAGGTATGTAATCTGACGATACCTAGACTTTTTTTTTTTTTTTTTTTTTTTTTGCAATTCAGGGGCAGTTGTTTATAAAAACTTATTGTGATAACAAACATTTAAAACAGTACCTTTCTTAGTGATGCTAAGAGCAGAATAAAGTCTTGTTAGTTGTAGGTACAATGATGTATACAAATCTTTACAACATATCCATCTCATACCTTCAATTTTATGTTCACTGACTAACTACACCTCTGCTTAAAGCTATCCTCTTCCTTGTTTATGAAGAATGAATTTTCAAATTCATCACACAAGATAAAGTCCCTGCCTTCCCTGGGAGTCTCATCTTCTGCCTCCATACTTGTGTACTATGTTCAGCCTACTCAAAATCATTTGTTAAATCCTGAGGAAGGACAAGCTTCTCTCCAGCCAGGGAGGTTCACAGTCAGAATCCTGGCACTTTGGGCAGATGAGGGAGGAAGTTTGCAAGTTCAAACCCACCCTGGCCAATAACATATCAACTTAAGGAATGCATGGTGCTTGCCTTAAGAAAAAAAGAAAAAAAGAAAGAAAGAAAAAAAAAAAAAAGAGGGCTGTGAAGCAAACAATACTTTGGTGTTTATGTGTCTGCCTCTCCATCAGCCATCCACAGTCTTTCTTTTTCTGGGAACGCCCAGGCACCTTCACCATCATGGCTCTCACGTGGGCTCCTCTTGCCCAGTGCTGTTGGCTTCCCACTTGCTGGCACCTGCGCATCTCCCTGCCCTGGGCATTGAGGCCCTCGCCCATCACCCACTCCAACCTAGGTATCTGCCAGCCTCCCTCCGAGCACTCCCAGCACCTCAGGTGGCACCTGGCACAGTCAGTGTTAAATGCGCATCACATAAGTTATTTGAAGTATGTGTGTGTGTGTGTGTGTGTGTGTGTGTGTGTGTATGTTTAAATAAGTGTGTGTGTATGCTCAGTAGGGGAAAAATGCAAGCAACAGAGTGTTTAAAAAAAAATCACTGTCTTTGCTATGCATTTGTATGTCCAATGTGCAGCCATGAGTAGATATACATATGTGCACACATTTATTTTTTTAGAAATCAAAGTGGTTCAGAAAGTACCTATTTGTCTTCATAAGTCAATAATGTATCAGGATCATCTTTCCATGTCAGTACTTATAGGTGTGGACTAGTCTTACCAAATTTATAGTATTTATTTTAATAGGAATGAGACAAAATGAGTAGATGCAGTGGGGCCCCTGAAGCCCAGAGCCTTAGAACGACACCAGGGCTCAGGGAGGGTCAGAGAAGGCTCAACAGAGGAGAGAAGGCAAGACTTGGGCCTGGAAGGAAGGATGGGATCTGGGTTTCGGAGAGGAGAGAGGTAGAGGTGGGGCCAAGAGGTTTTCCTTGTGGAAGCATTAAGGAAAAGGTTGGAAGGATCGGATCTGGAGTGGCAAAGAGGTGGTCAGCCCGTGCCATAAGGTAGGCACCGGGCTCGGTGGAACAGAGGTACGAAGACAGACTGCCTGTGCACCGAAAAGCACGCTGGGAGTTGGCGGGCCTCCTGCAGGCCACAAGGTGAAGGAAGGGGGTGGCCTGGTGAGGCTGTGATTCAGGAATGCCACCTGGTAGGGTTTGTGGTATGCGGTGTGGCCTGAGGAGGAAGAAGGCAGAGATAAGAGAACCGAGGACCACCGTGAACAGGGAGAAGGTCTGAAGTGGCTCAGGGCTCTTGCAGGGCCCACTGAGGAGACCTGCCGGCGACAACACTCTGCCTTCGACATTGTCTCCACCAAGATTTTGTTTGGGTCTCAGGCTTTAAAAGAGATGAGTTCTGGGTGGAGTTTCATCAAAAGAAGACAGATCACAGTCTTCAGATTCTATGGCAAATATACCTTTTGCTCCCTCATTCCTTCTCCTTGCCCCAAAAAGGTACTGAATTTCCCTCTACGACACTCTCTGCGGAAGTGCCCCGTTTCTAATGCCGCAGTTGGAGCGCGATCTTTGCTCTAACAGTGTTCCACTTGGAATCACGTTTAGCCGAAAGCCTCCTTGTCGTGACTTGAGTCGTCCCACGAGAAAATCTGACCACTGACACTCACACAGAAGCTGGAAAGGGTCGCAGCCTTCTTCTCCTGGCTCTTAACGTCCGAGCAGAAGGGTCCTCTCCAGCGCTTCACTTCCCTGAAGTTCTTTTGTTCAACTTCACTGCAGCTAGCCTTCGTGCCTCTAGAGGGCACTGTTAGTCTGGAAATGAAGTTCTCTTAAGTTTCTCTCACCTTTTCCATCGGGGGTCTATTGTTTTCACCTTACAATACTTTGTTTTCGCCCAGAAAGGTTTTCTCTCCTTTTGTGCCTGTGTATTTGTGCGAGTGTACGTTTCTCCTTTAAAACTGAATTTAGTGTGTATGAACATGGCAGCTAATTACTCGGAGCAAGGCCCTTCATTGTCTCAGCAGGCCTTTTGAAAGCTCTCCCTCCATATATTCTTCAGTGCCCCTCGGTCTGACCCGCAGTGCACCTCCCCCAACCCCAATTATTTCAGGCTGGGGTCACCGTCACAGCTCTGCCAATGCATCTCAATCCTGCCTCACAGCTGCCCAGGCCGATTCAGCCATGGCTCCCCACCCAGGGCAACTGAGCCTTGATTTATTACATCCCTTTGCGCTGGTCCTGGTCTCTCCCCGGGCGAGACTGCTGATCATGCCACATTTTCAAATTGGTTCTGCACTGCAAACCAGGGTCTAGGAGGGACAATGATGTGGCCCTGAAACTCATTTCAGCGGTGACTTCTTTCACTTGGGGGCTGACCTCTGCTCTCTGGACACAAAGGACACCCGGTTGCCTCCTGTGTGGAGGAGGTGGGTGGGTGGGTGGATGCTGTTTCCTGGTGCCCTTGCCTGAATGTACACACACAGGCACACGCACATGCATGCACATGCGCACGTGCATGAGGGCAGATACTAGGCCTAGGTGATACCCAAGCACTTTGGGAGCTCTGAAGAGCCGAGTGCCAGGGACTGCCTTTGTGCGCTGCTCTTTCTGTTCTCACCCTACGGTGCTAGCAGTTTTCCTATGTGTCAGTTACACAGGAGGAACAGAGGCCAAGTCTTCAAGAGTGGACATCAGTGTCAGTGGATCACGGGAAGGAGGCAGCCCAGGCCTCCAGAGCTGGATGGATGAGGGACCCCGGGAGAAGGGGCACCCCTTAATGAGATAGAGGAGACCCATGGCAAGACTTCAGGAGTGGGTGGAGGATGCCTGCTCCCTTCGCTGCAGGCTCATGGGACACCGTTCGGGAGCCTGTGGGAGGGAGCCTTCTGGGTAGCAGCATGGCAGGAGTGGCAGAACGTTCATTTTTGCTTTCTCCCATGCTACTTTTGTCGTTGCTTTCCTTTCTGTGACATGGTCTCTGGTCTGCTCATGTGGTGAAGAGGAAGCCTTGCAATCCCAGGATGGCAGCACTGGGCAGGACAGAACTCACTCTGCCTCAACATTAATCTGTGTTTCCTACATGAAGAACAAGAGTTTGTGTCTACTGCAGAAGCAATAACAGTTGTGCTTATCATTCTACTCTGCTTTTTTATACTCAGAGCACAATATTAAATGTATCAATGCACTTCTTCTTTGGGATAATTCTGATAATACTGTAACACCATGTATAAATATGAATCCTATTTGACAGGGCGTATCCCTTCTTTGCAGAGTGAATGGGAGGCAGAGGAGAGTCCGGCCTAAGCTCTCAGGCTCTAGATGTCATGTATAAATATTTATGTTCAAAACTGTATGATTATTGATTTTGTACTCTGTCCATCGTATTTTACATATAACTAAACCACCTGAAAGCAGGCTCAGGGGTCAGGGATTCAATACCTGGGCCTGCCATGCCAGCCCCATCTCTCGGGTGTGCTGAGATTCTAAGGGAGATGATATGGTGGTGCATGCCTGTAATCCCAGCTTTTGGAAGGCTGTACACAGGTGGATCTGACCTAGTAGTGAGACCTTGAGCATCCTGTAAACCCTTGCCTAAAGTACAAATAAATAAATAAATTTTACATATATTACCTAAAATCATCACACAGCTGTTTCATATATTGAATACTCCCATTCTATCCATAGCAAGTTAATTCTCAGAAATATTAAATGACTTGCTATATACACTAGAGTTCATACGTTGCAAGCAGCTGCTAAGCTTTAGAGCAGTGACCTGTGGGCTGTGACCCTGGAAGGGGTCGAACGACCAAAACACAGGGGTCACCTAAAGCTATTCCGAATCATAACTGTAGCAAAATTACAGTTTTGAAGTAGCCACCAAAATTATTTTTTGGTTTGGGGTCACTGCAACATGAGGAACTGTATTACGGGGTCACGGCATTAGGAAGGTTGAGAACCACTGCTTTAGAGTCTGAATTGGTTCTACACATCTAATGCAGGGTTTCTACACATCTAAAAGCAATCCTATCCTTGGAACATTTGTATGCTAAAAGCAAGGCAGGAGGAAATGACCACAGATACCCTGGAACACAACTTTGCAGTAACATAGTAGAACTAAGCAAAGAGTATTTGGGGATATTTCTGAAACATGCAGACACCACCTTCAGACAAGAGTCTGCTGAGCACCACTTTGCAGAGGCTCCGCAGCATGCTAGATTCAGAGGGAGAAAAGCTGGGTCCGAGCCAGGGCTCTATGGCTGATTGGCTGTGGGCGATTTGTGTGTAGTCCCTTCATCGCTGCAGGTCTCAACTTCCTCATTTGTAAAATGGAAATGATAACCCCAGCTCCAACCATCTCATAACCTGCTAGAAACTGTGAAGCTCATATATATTGTTTATTGTTATTTCCTATGCTTTCAGAGTTGAAATTTATAGCCAAAAGAGGTCAGCACTCTTTATCAGATGTGAGAAGGGAGCTTGGAGGTAAAGGGAGTCAATTAGCTCAGCCTCTGGGAGTGACTGGCCAGTGAAAACACTACCTGCTGTCACTGAGGCCTGGCATCATGGCTTTTCCTTATCTCTGGACAAAGAAAAAATGAGGTGACCCACGGAGGTAATGGAGAATTCCATGGGAGCGGGTGTCCCTCTACTTCCAAAGCAAAACATGTACCCAAGAAACACAACAGAATGAATGAATCTACACACTGCGACATACTAGTAATTATTTTTTATTTGTTGCACAACAGTTTTTCCTCTTAAAACAAAGATCAAAAGTAGCAAGGCACACTAAGACCCCTTCACTCTAATTCAGATGAAGGAGTTATAGTCAACAAGTCATGACTGAACCAGGGTGTTATTTTTGAACAAATAACCACTGTGGAAATGCGGGCCTGGAATTTTTCTTCAGGCTCCAATGCTTGCCCATGGAGGCTATGCTTGCTAGTGCTTTCCCAGGGCCTGTACCACCAGCCAGCTCCAGGGCAGGGATCAGCTGATGCTCCTGAAGAGAGTGGGATGGTGATGAGACAGGAGCTGCGCTGAATATATGGCAAGGGCGGGGGTGGAGTCCCAGCCAAGGTCATGCGTGGGAAACTGTAAAGCCCGGCTGCTGCTAATAAAGCAGAATTTTTTTGTGTGGGGGGGATGGCATAGTACACAGTTATGTTGGCCCATCTCTCAGTCTGTTTCATTAGTATGTGTTTGTGGTACCCTAAGCACATTTCAGTTCCTTTGTCCTCTTCTGCCTGGTCATGACTACTGTAGTTTTCTTTGCTACTTTTGATCCTCATTTTAAGAGAAAACTATTCTAAAGCCTCCTGCAGTGCCCATTACCTGGGGATCCAGCACAGTTTATTAAACATATACAGAAAGTACTGTACCTCATCTCCTTCTTAGATGATCACAGAAAGGGGCCCACTGTTGCAGGGGGCTGGTCCTCCCTGGCATTCTTCCCTTCTGAAATCAGACAATAATAAGTAAGCAGAGAGGCTTCACTCGGCCATTGTACTCCTCTGTGTGGGTATGGGTGTGCATGTGTGTGTGAGGCAGAAAAATAAAATATGTTCAATAGCTTTAGACCAATCTTTATCTTGAATTCGTGCTATCTCTTTGACAACAATTCAGTGTGTTTCTATCTTTAGAAGAGAACATACATCCTGAATTTTTTAAAAATATCAAATAAATTTGGGTCTGAAGAAGAACAGTGAATAACAGATGTCTCACACTACGAATGGTTAGTTTTAACCACAGATCTGTGCCAGTGTAGGCCTGTCTCATTGAGGCCTTTCTAGCTTCACTAACATTAAAAACAATTTTCGTTTTTGTATAGGCATGGACAATAGCATGAGTGCTATGGAGGGCAGTCATGTATTCCCCATGTTTGCACATCTGTCTTAGATCTTTTGCTGCAGGCAGGAAAAATACTGGATGACCTCAACTTAAAGGAGGAGATGTTTACTTTAGCTTACCATTTTAGGAAGCTTAGTCTGGTCTGGTGCGATGCTCATCTCATGGTAGATAGGAAGCAGAGCAAGCACAAGAGCAAGAGCAAGCCCAAGGAGGAGCTTAAGACAAGAACACCCCCTTCCAGTCACTCTCCCAGTTCATCAGCTTCTTCCTCTAGACTCTCCCACCTAGCAGCATGTAGGACATATGATTTCATCAATGGATGTTTAGTCCCTCTCCTTATTTAATCACCTTCCAAAGACATGATCCTTCCTTTTGGAGTACATTTCAGATCTAGCCATACACCATCTAAGTGCCTTTTTTCATGTCATGACACCTGCCTTGGCCACCATTTTCTCATTGCTAGGTAAAACTCTTTGCATACTCAGAAGGACCAGGATATATATTATCTTTCCCAAGCAGTGAGACATGGCTGCATGCCCTGTATCTAGATGTTTCTACAGAGCCTCATGCAGTCATGGGTGGAGCTTATAGGGTATGTGAATGTAGATTACAAGTGTGATGCTGGGATTGAGGGTGTGGCACCAATTAGCCCATGAATTACATTTAGCATCATTCTGGTATAGATGAATGGATTTGCTGAAGATAGAAGCCCTACCTTGGGTGTGGGTTGCACCATGTAGGCAGCTTATAGCAGGGACGGACAGGCAGGCTTGGTGATTGCTGCCTTCCATGGGCTGTTTCTCTTCTGTGATCCCTCTTTGCTATGCCAACCTCTACAAACTGAGCTGAAATAAAATTTTCTTCCTTTAACTTTGGATGCTGGGAATTTTTGTTTCAGTGACAAGAAAAGTAATTAAGACAGATTTTGGTATCAAAGAAGTTGGGTCATTGCTATGATTCTACCTGGCCAGGTGATGGAGCAACCTTTGGAAGTGGCTTGATAAGGCATTTGGAAGCTTTGGAAAGACAGTTGTAGAAGAGGTCCTGGAATGCTGTAAGTTAACAATGGTGGGAAGTTTTATTGAGGAAGGAGAAGACCTGAATTCTGGTAGAAATACAGCCAGCAAAGACCAGGCTCAGGAGGTTTCTGTTGGGAGGGAATACATTGGCAGTTGTACTCCAGACCATTTGGGCTATGCTTTGGCAGAAAATTTGTCTGCATTTTGATCTTGTCCAGAGACTGCTTGAGACTGAGTGTGGTATACTAATTAATCTGGTGGAAGAAGTTTCAAGGTAGTCTAATGTTGAGAAAGTGGCATGGCACATTTTGTTTTTTTGTCTGATCTATGTTGAAATGAACTGTAAAAGGCCCAGCAGAATGATTTTAAATGCTCCCCAAAGCCTCATAACCTCATGTGGCCTCAGTTGGCCCTTTCTGGAGGTGGCTACATTTAGAATGTGAAAATGTAGATTTTGGGTGTTCTACTAGGATTAAGGGTATGTGGTACTAAATTAGTCCACTGATTGGAATGAGTGTAGTTCTGTAGTTTTCTGTGTAGTTGGATAGGTTTGTTGTAGGCAGAAACCCTAACCTGGGCCTGGGTGACACCACCTAAAAAGAACTTGTAGCCTACACTGGATAAGAAAGAAAGGCAGCCTTGGCATCATTGCTTGCTACCTGCTGCCCTCCACTTGCCATGCTCCGATTTGTCCTCTTTGATGCCCTTCTGCCCAGCTACTCTGCACTGGAACCAGCCAACTTTGGAAAGCACTCTCTACACATTAAGTTCAAAGAAACCTCTCCTTCTTTTACACTGACAATTTTGTCTCATCAACAAAATAATAGCTAAGAAAACTCAATGTATCTTTTCATCATCCATGAGTTCTCGTTGCATGTGACCGTAACTTTATGGAAGTTTACCATATACTATCTAGGTTTAGTGTATGGGACGCTGTCCCTATATTCCTGGAAGATAGTAATTATCTTTGGGAAAACAGAGACATTTTGTTAATTTTTCTCTGCTAATTTTCATAATCTACTCATCGGAAATGCTCACTGAAGCCATGTCGAATACATGCAGTAACAAAATAGTAGGATGCAAAACCAGAGTGTGTTATGAGCGTGAGCATGAGCGTGAGCGTGAGTGTGAGCACCAGCATGAGCAATTTTCTCTCTGAGCTCATGAGTAAAGACGAGGTGCAATGCTTTGCCACATACCAGGCACTGTGGGTCCCCAGCATCGTCTTCATTTACTCAAGGTAAACAAGGAGCCTCCTGCTTTCTTCTCAGAGGCTTAACTGCCTGTCTACGAGGTGCGTTCCCTTCCTGCTACCTAGGGAAATCTAGCCAGCAACTCTCCCTTTTCTGTCATACAGTATCGAAATTTTCCTCCTCATTCATGCCGAACATGCCATAATGAACCGATCAAAAATAAAATAAAAGAGAAAAAACTAAAGTATACATTCTTGGCTTTGCATCCTTCTAATAAAAAAGAGAAAAAATGAAGACAAATGTCCTGCTGGCCTTGTGTGCTTTTGTAGTCACTGGCTTGCATCTCTGTTTCTCAGGACACTAAAAACTTCTGGAAATTCTTTTTCCATATCACTGCTTTAATTTCTTTTGCACCAACTTTAACCAGTCTGTTGCCTCCTTTTTCTCTTCCTCCTCCTCTTCCTCTCCCTCCTGTCCTACTCTTGACTCCTCTCACCCACTTCCTTTTCCTCTTCTTCTTTCCTGCTCTTTTCTTCCTCTCCTCCTCCTCTTCCTTAATAGAGCATATTAGTTTTATAAGCTGGTGGGTTTCGTTTGACCATATTGGTGCATACATGTAACATGCTCCCATCACGCCCCTCATTGTCCCCTTTCCTATTCCTTCTGTCTTCCCACTCCCTCTTCTGGTAATAGGCTCCTCTGTGGCCACCCCTCCCAGTACTTCTCTTTCTTGCCTCCACTTATTTATCAAAGTGCTCTGGCTAAGGACAACAAGGACCTCTTTCGGGTTCAGTCCAGGGGTCCACATCCAGCCCCCCTTTCTTCTAATCATCAGAGTTTGCCACAAGTGATCACTTTTCTATTTTCAGCCTGGCTCCTGGAGTGCCACACTCCTATGTTTCCGGTGCACTTCCTAGCTCTCTGAGGATTCATTCCTTCTTCTATCCTTTTTGTTGCTTTGCTTTTCTTATAGATTTTTAAACTCTGGAGTAACTCATAGTACAATTGTCAGACTCTTCCCTTCTCTATCTATATTTACTTGCCAGGTGACTGTAGCCAGCCTTGTGCCTTTGAATAGAACCAGTACAGTGAGAGTGGACCCATATATAACTCATTTTGGCCTCTAACCTCAGTTTAACTCCCCTAGGTGTCATTTATGCTTGGAGATTTTAAGGACATCTCCAATGTAACGTGCCTCAAACCTCATGCCTAACTGTCCCTTCACACTTGTTTTACCCTATGCTTTCCTTTAGAATGAGTGGGAGTTTCACTGTTACATTGTTTAAGGACTAAAACTCTAGTGGCTTTATCCAGTATTACCAACTCTATCTTTAAGATGAACTCAGATTCCCATTTATTATTTGGGACCTTTATCTATATCCTGATTTAAGTGTTCTTTTCTTTGCTTGTGTGTCATATAGCACTGCGGGTTGAACCCAATGCTTTGTACTGAGCTACTTCCTCTGCTTTTTGGTTTTGTTTGTCTGACACAGGGTTTTACTAAATTGCTCGGTTTCTTAGGCTGATATTACAGGTGTGTACCACATGCACAGCTAAGCGTTCATTTTCAGCACTTAGTATCTTACTCCTTATAGGTTTGTTCTACTCTATCATAATCCAGGGAGTTCCTTTTTATGTCAAAATCATATAATTCACCCAGTGTATACTAGCTCTCAGCAATTTGAGACCTAGAGGGGAATAATGTGTGTGTGTGTGTGTGTGTGTGTGTGTGTGTGTGTGTGTGTGTGTGTGTGTAAAGAGAATACGATTAACACACATTTATGGAAAATGCTATTCAACTGTTCATTCTCCAACAGGCCTTGAGTGTGAATGGGATGCCCTGCTGGGTTCTGTGGTTGATGGTTCTATAGACAGAGGAGAGACTCAGTTCTGGTTCTCTCTTGCTGTGAGTAATTTCTGTGAAGAGGAAGTAGAAGGTAGCCCAAAAGACAAGATGGAAAAGGCATGGAGAAAAACAGTGTTTGGAAGGAACAAACAATATTCTCCTACCTCTCACTTTTCAAGGCTTTGGCATTTCTGCTCAACAACTCTAAACCTGGAAGGGCATGTGGTTGAAATTAGAAAAGGAAGACAATTATAGAAAACGCTACTGAGTGGAAGGCTGGAATGATTTTGTGGGGCGCGGAGCCCCAGTGTGCACCCACATCTGTGCTGGTTCTCATTTATGAGGGTGTTTGCCTGGTCACATGGCTAACATGTTTTCACAAACTGTGCCAGATGTTCCCAATCAAAAGGAATGCTTCTTTCTCAGTGCCATTATTGGCATCATACTTTCTATGTTTCTATCTCTGGTGGAGGCACTGCTGACAGTTTTGTGGACTAAGGATTCACTGTAGGTTCGACTGTGTTTCTATCATGAAAAGTCAAACTTGAAAGGAAAATTAAGAAAGGCTATCTCTCTTGATGGAAAAATATAGGATCTGTGCCTCAGGTAGGACATCTTAAGAAAAAAAATAATTTTACCTGACGTTGGTCCCCAAGGAAGCTGCACAGAGAGCCGGTGGTTGGCTTCCAGGTGCAGGACACACAAGATACAGATGCTGAGTCCCTCCCTGTAGATATCCTGAATCAATCAGTGCTCACCAGAGAAACAGATTTAATGTCAGATGTATAAATCTATAAAGGTTTACAAGATAGGATCATAATGGTCGCCTGCAGAATCAAGTGAAGAAGAGTGCGAAGTGTTGTCTATGCCCTGGAGGCTGAAGGATCCAGGCAGAACTCACAGGCCTGGAGCTCACTGTAGTGTCCCACGGGAGTCCATATCAGGGGCCAGAGGGGTCAAAGGGAAGGCTGCAGAGTCTATGCTGGAAGCCAGGCGACGATGTCTGAGGTGAAGGTGAAGACTGGAGCTCCTTCAAAAGAAGCAGAAATGAGCCTTCCTTGTTTATTTTTTAATTTTATTTAGCTGAGGAGCCAACTAATAGGTTGGTACCACCCACATCCAGGTGGACCTTCTCTTTTCAGTAAATCCCTTCAGCCACACCAGAACTGTGCCCATCCCATTTCGCTGGGATTCTTACTCAGGCGGACCCCATCGATTAGCTGTCATGTTCTCTAGGAGAGAGGAAGACAAGAGCATGGAATGGGAGAGATGAGAGCCACTGCGAAGATGGGGCATGGGCTGGGCCGCCTTTAGGAACGCTGTGGTGTGTAAATGTTAGCTGTCATTACAGTAAAATGGCAGAATGCAACAATGAACACTTAAGGCTACTTTTTGTAAGGCACATGTCTATATTTTAATATAACACATATAAAATACGTACATTGTATACATACCCACATTTGTATCTGCGTAGATTTTTTTCAGAGGTCTATAAAATATCAGCGTCTTCTCCATTTTACTTCAGGTCAGTCACAACCTCTTTTCTCCAATCCCTTCCCCTTCTGTGTTCCCTAACACTAAGTTCTCTTCCAGTGTTTTCACCCTGTCTTTCCCAACTCCAGAAGATCCTGGCTTTAGCCTTTGAGGTCAGAAGTATGGAGCCATCTTTTCTCACACCATTCAGAAAGGCGCCTTCAGGGACTCGATGCTTTTGTCACTCTCCGTGTAACCGGGCTTCGTGCTTCAAGTGCTTGGAATGGAGCAGCTGCAAAAGCAAAGACAAAGCCAAAGCCAAAGCCAAACGGGAGAACAAAATCTTTGCCTTTTGCTGATGTCACTATCTCTGATGGTGTGGCTTCCCTCTTCAGGGATAATAGATCCTTTTTCAAAGATGTTATTTTCTTTGCTGCATAAATGATAAACTAAGTCATAGGCAGGTTAAACTGGAGGCTAAAACCAAGGAGTAAGAGAAATGTGTTTTGAATGCAGATGTCCTTGGTGTGTGACCTCTCTTGGATTCTACTTCCATTCTTCAAACCCAGGTGAGATTCTGTATATGAAAGAAACTCTAGCTCTTTCAGGTTTTGCTGCAAGAAGGTTCAGGTGGGAGGAGCAGCCCTGTACAATCAATGGGATATATATATATATATATCAATGGGATATATATATATCAATGAGATATATATATATATATCAATGGGATATATATATATATATCAATGGACTATATATATATATATATCAATGGACTATATATATATATCAATGGAATATATATATATATGTATATATATATATATATATATATATATATATATATATATATATATGAAGAGCCACAGTTCTATCTACCACAAGAGAAAAATGTAAACTAAACTGGCAGTTCGATGAAAGAATTCTTAGTGGAGGTTACATGGGGTTTTCTACGCAGAGCCTTGCTTTCCACTTCATGATACCCAGCAAAAACACATTGTTAGGTCACAACTAGCTCAGCTAAACTCACTCTAGCTAAGGGTCTTAGATATGGGGCCCACTCCATATGTAGCCTCTTTTTTATGCTCTTGGGGTGGCTGGTTGGTTGGGGTCACTGCAGCAGTTGTCTTTTAACATCCATATCTTCAGCTCCTCTCAACTCTCCCTTTGGTTCATTACCTCTAAATTGCTCTGCTGGAGTTGGAGTGAATCACAGACTTCAAACTTCAGAGCAACGGCAGCTCATTTCAGCGTTCTTCATTCCACTATTAATATTCAGTGTGACTGAGAGCAGCAGTGACCTGTCCGTGCATTACCACTGTATAAAATGAAGGGAATGGCAATGTTGTTTTGAGAAGCCGTTAGAATCCACACCCCAGATTGCCATTATCTAAGGTAATTGTGCAACTTGTTTTATTTTCCGCGGGCATAAACCTCCCCCCTTTGTCTCCTAAATTGTTCTTAATAAGTAAAATTCCCATGACAAAGATGCAGGGTGGATTGGATATTCTTTGGTCAGCTATTTGTACAGCTAACAGCTGGTACAATGGCACAATTTATCAGTAACACGACATGTATCATGTAGCTCCAACTTTGTAAAGAGAAGACAGAAAAAAAAAAAAAACCAAGATACAAAACATATCAAGAGGCCTTAGAAGTGTCAGGAGACAGAGGAAAAAGAGAAACTTGATCTCACAGCAAAAAGAAAACCCCTAGAGAACCTAAGTTACATCCTGCATCAGGTTGGTAATATAGGTAACTTGTGATCTGCGTTTCTATTCCTCATTTTACAAGGGATTTCATATTAACTTACATTTTCAGTCAAGGATTTATTGCTATGTTCTTCATAATGGATAAAAAAAATTCTCTACATGATAAAACCCTAGCACAAAGAAGAAAAGAGGAAAAACATAATTGAGAAGCCAAGACTGGACTATGGGGAGGCAATTTATGTAAACAACTAAGAAAAAAAAAAAACTAGAATATAGACAGTGATAATTGAATAGGATATGATAAATAGTGGCCCTGCTATGTATAAGGAGAAAAAGAATGAATAAATAAATGAATGAATAAATGAGAGAATACATGAATAGAGTCTTTAGGATATTGGCTGAGAATTGCACAGTGTTTTGTCTCTGAGGCTTCATTGAATGTCTCAAGATCACCATTTTTCAAGATTCTTTTATTTATTATTAATACTTGTGTGAAAATGGGCAACGGTGTAGCTAAGTTAGGTGGGCAAACTGCACTTAATCGTTTTGTTTGTAGTTAGTGGCTCATGTGGCATTCCCAAACACAACCTCCTTGGTTTTCTTCAACATGTTCCTAGATTTTTAGGAAAAAGAATTCTACACACTTAAATTCCTTGCTATCGAGTATCCCAGTCCTTAGAATGGTGGTTTATTAAGTCACTTGTTCAGATGTCACCATCAGTCACAGTTCACCCAACTGTTGTTAACTTGCAGTTTGCTGCAGGAATACCAAAAAGTCAGGTAAAATCTTCCCATCACAGCCAATAAGCTCCTAAGTGATTTTATTTGTCAGACACTTAAGCCAGGAAAACGGGAGGCCCAGAATTTCTCTACCCTATCAGAAGTGCTCCATTGGTAAATACAGTCTGATAAATATAAATTCAGACAGGGGCCCAGCGGGATGGCTCAGTGGTCTAAAGCGCCTGCTTGGGAAAGCTTGGGCTGCTTCAGGGACCGCGGTTCGATCCCCGGCACCACATGCTGCGCCTGCCCTGCCCTTGGGGTGGGCTGAGCTGGCCATAAAAATGAGTGAATAAACAGACAAAGGTTGTGAAACAAGAAAAATAAAATAAAATTAAATTGAATTTAAAAAAATATATATATAAATTCAGACAGCGGGGACATTTCCCAACTTCTAATGCAACACTAGCTTACATTGTTCAGTGTCAAAGTTAGTGATTTATGGTCATTTAATTTTTTTCCATTGGCAAAGCTTTTTAATATTTCCATAAGCATTAAAAATTAAGTACAAAAAATATAAAAAGTGACAGTATAATATGCCCACTGAAAGAGTCACTTTTAATATTTGATAAATTTCCTTATGAAAATACAACAATATACCCATATAACCAACACCTTCATACAGAAACATAGAAAACTTTTGTATTTTTAAATTTGGAAAACATTTTAAATTAGTTTCATTGCAACAGTATATCCTAATCTAATTAAAAATTTTATACTTTAAAAAAAATGGTACCATAACAGGGATGATGATAATATATAGTTTTTTTTTTTTTTTTTACATTGTTATGATAGTTTTCACAGTTAAGTCCTACAAGTGGAAGGAAGACTTGGAAAATCTTCCAAAAAGGTTACAAAACTTTCAGGTTCAAGATATGGCCATTTAATTTTTAACTATTAAAATAGTAGTGTTTCAGTAGCAGTCATTTCATTCTGAAATAAGTAGTCTTATCAAGCATCTATTTCTTAAATACTTAAGCTAAAAATATAGACAAAGCAATTTGGAAAAGTAGGTGCATTTTTCAAGTTCTACTTTACAAGCTGTCAGCTACAAGTTTGCCTCTTGACAAGTTACCAGATTCAAGGAGGTATGATTAAAGGTGTAGAGCTGACTACTTTAGTGCCAGTAGATGTTACACAATGTTTCTTCACGTATTTAACCTTTTTCCAGTTTAGTGACGCTGTCCTTGAAGAATTATATATGGATAATGATGTTATTGGTATTTTTAAAACCTATTATTTAGTGGAGTTTGAACATTCAGATTTTGATCCCTTGATAGCAAGATACAAGCTCTTGATTCTCACATGAACTCCTAAATGTCCAAGGATTAAACAGCCAGTATACACTGAGACACACTGGACTGAGAAAATTTAGCAGAACAGAAAGAAGAGGAAGTTGAACTCAACGTTGAAGTGACTGTGTGTGCCTTTTAGTCAACATGAGCTGCTATAACAAGATCCTGTTCAAGATGTCTTCAACAACAACCTTGTTTCTCACAGTGCGAGAAGCTGGCACAAAGTACTGACACCCTTGGAATCTGCTGAGGTCCTTGTCTCTGACTTGGAATTGGAGAGTCACCTTCCTGCTATATCCTTCCTTGTCAGGGAGAAAGTACTGCAGTCATCAAACCTAATGTCAGATTAGGTCTGACCTCATCTCATAAGGGTCGACTTCCTAATATCATACTGAAGTTAAGGCTTCAACATATAATTTTGTAGGACCACACATTTAGTATGCAGCAGTGGGCAACATAAGCCAATAGGAGAACATTAAATCTCACATGAGGCTTCACCTTCACGGTGATTTTTTTAGATATTTCCTTTTTTATATCTTTGGGTTTTAATTTACAGTTCCAGAGCATACCCCCTTTCCTCCTTCCTCAAAAGGCAACTGTGATGAATTAGCAAAATCATTGCATGGAGAGATTTGCACACTCACCAGTCTCTGAACAGTTGAGCCTGTTTCTTCCTTGTTTAAACTCAGATCGTGATACTAAGGGGTAGAAGTTCTTTAGGTAATTTATGTGAAAGAGTTTTTAAAAGTGTACCAAACTTAGACATAGTTACTATTTTATTTAAGCAAATCTAGAGGAGGCAAATTCAAATTTGCAAACATATGCATCAGGGGACAGAGGGGATGATTCCAGTCTTTTACTGAAGTAGTTTTCTCCCACTCCTGATACCATTTCTTAAAGTTTCCATTTATTTACTTGAACTTTTTTGACACCACTCAATGTAGGAATGGGAAGGAATATTACTGACCATTTTTTCTAAATAAAAATAACAGTGTGGAAAGATGCTGTTTATGTATTTTCTTCTCAAAACTCATATTCTATCAATTGCCACTTATAATAAAGTTGAAGTCTATTTAACTGTTATTATCTCATTTGTTCATTCATGCTGATTCATTTGTGTATTCTGAGCATTAATTCATACTATACACCTTTAGTTTCGGTGATGTGTGGTAAAGCGCTGTTCTATTTAGAAGCCTTTGATTTAAGTCTAAGAACCTATTAATATCTGTTTTAGCTGGGCTATTTTTAAAGTTTTGATATTTTTTTTTTTTTTTTTTGCAGATGTGCTTCACCTCATTGTTGAAACTACAGGATTTAAAGCCCTCATATTGGGGCTAGGGAGATAACTCAGTAGAATAAGTACTTGCCTGGCAAGCACAAGGGCTTGAGCTTAATTCCCAGTTCCTCAAAAGCAGCAACAACAAAGCCCTTATATTAAAATACATGGCTACGCATCACCTCTCTGGCAAAGCTCTAGGTCCTGAATTCAACTACAGGTACAAAAAAAACCAAAACAAACAAAAACCATCACTACCACCAAAAACATACCTGCCACAGAGAGAAGAGCATCTGATTAATGTTACTAAGGCTTATTTTCATTTTCTGTCCAAGCTTATTGGGCTTTAGATCTAGGGGTCTATTGTCCTGGATCTTGTCATCAACCAGTACTACGTTGTAGGGTTTCTTTCACCAAAGACTTCTGTAGCAGAACTTTAGAACTGCTAAGTAAAGATCAGTTATGTTTAATTGAGCTTAGCTTTGCTGGAAAGTGGAGGAAATGATAGGACAAATCCTACCTCTTTTTGCCAAGTGCACTTTACCTTTTTTTGTCTCCTGTCAGAGCAGAGATTAATAGTGACCACATTCTGTCAACTGGAAATGTTCTGAAGGTGAAGAGCATTTTGTCCAGACAGACCTACCAGCTCCTAAGCCAGGTGGCAGGTTGTGCATGCTCAGGAACATTCAGATGGCAGAGCAGTTGACAAAGAGAAAGTATGAGAAATAAGATTGGCCAGTATTTCCAAAACTGCCATACAGGGTTGCTGCAATTCTCATCAAAATTCCAATAGCTTAGCTCTCAGAAGTAGGGAGAGCATCCTAAAATTCAGCTGAAACCAGAAGAGACCTAAAGCAGGCTTCTGAGATGAATAGACAATTCTCAGATGAATAATAGTTATATGTAAAAATGGTCAGCATCATTATTCTGATAAATGCACATTAAAACAACACGAAGATTCCATATAATCTCAGAAAGAACGGCTACCATGAAGAAATTAACCAATTACAAGTGCTGGTGGTGCTGTAGGGAAAAAGGAATACTTCTCCACTGTTGGTGGGAGTGTAGACTGGTTCAACCACTGTAGAAATCAGTGGGTGAAGAGTCCTCAAAACATAGGACTAGAGCTTTCATTTGGCCCAGGTATTCCTCCTATTAGTATCTTCCCAAAAGAACTAAAAGCATTTTGCCCTCTCATGTTTATGGTGGTGTAGTTTGTATTAGCTAAATCTTGCAAAGGTCCTAAATGCCCACAGTTGATAAATGGATAAAAATGATGTGGCTTTTAGACAATCATTTTTTAAAGAGAGCACAAAATAGTAGTGAAGCAGAAAAATTACAAGTGACACATAATTTCACTTAACAACATAATATGAATTTCACAGTATTTGTTGTAATGCATAGTGTTGTCTTCCAACTAGTTATTCATATTATCAGATGTTTGCATGCAAAATTGGAAGAAGAAAGACAAAATGAAATGTATAAGAAATTAAGAAGAGATAAAGGGCAAACAATTGAAAAAAGTAGGCAAAATAAATTAAGCACCAACTGCTTTTTTCATTAACCAGCAGAAATTCATAGTACAGTTGTCCAAACCATCCTGCTTACATACATAGATATATCTCTTTCCGTCATTTCCTCTAAATGTGGCTTTTTATATAATGGAGTACTACTCTGTGATAAAGAAGTGTAAGCTGGAGACATTTTTAGGTAAATGGATGCACCTTGAGGTCATTCTCTTAAGTGAAGTAAATTACACACACATGTGTAAGCCCTACACTGTTTCCCTAGAGTGAGAGACCAAAAGTGTAAATAAGGACCAAAATGTAAATATAGTGAAATAAGAAGAAAAAGTTCCAAGTAGAAGGGGAGCTGGGGGGCGGGGGCATGAAGGAAGAGAAAAGGAATACACTGATGAGAAAAATGGAAAAAATGAAATGAAAGTTTTATAAATAAAGAGAATAGTAGGGGTTGAAGGGAGGGGAGGGGAATGGGTTTAAAAAAGCATCAAGTTGTATCATGTACAGTTACAAACTTCCTATAATGCATTTGATCATTATGTATACTTGAATTGTACTAATAAACTTAATTAAAAAAGATAAGGTTGGCCAATATTTGGAATATATATATATATATATATATATATATATATATATATGAAGGCACGTGATGAGACATATATTTGGCAGATGTCTAAGGGACATAAATCACAAGGGTTAAGAAAGTAGGTGTTCAAGAATCAGAAATACAAGGTGACCTTAGGTAATAATTTGAGTTGTAAGCCCCTAGGGTAAATCTAGAGATTTCATGACTTCATGTATGTGGCACAGGTAGGAAAGCTATTCCTGGGAAGGACTTCCACTTAGTGAGTTCTGTGCTTTCTTAACTCTCTGCCATACTTCTTAGATGGGTTTAATCAGAAGAAGAATGGTGAAAGAATAGTCATTCCATGTTTACCGGTCAATCAGGAAGCATTCCCTGCCTTCCCAAGAAAACATTTCCTTGCCTCACAGTGCTTGGGAATATGTTTTGTATCAGAGGATGGCAAAGTTCGATTTAACACTTGTAGGGTCTCTAATGCTCCTTCTAGACTGAAATATCTTTAAACATACAGACCATGCAGCAGTTATTTTGCTATACAAAGTCCTAATTGCAGTATTCAATCAGGGACATACTGGGCATGATGACACACACATAGTTGCCAAAGTCTAGAAGGCTGAGGCAGGAGGACTGCAAGTTCTAGGGTAACCAGGGCAATTTATAGCCTTAGTAAGACTGTCTCAGAGTAAAACAAATAAACTACACACACACACACACACACACACACACACAGAGCCCATTAAGTGGAGTCCAACTCCTCTCTACCCCTAATCTTCTGGTGGGTTGTGTTTGTTACCAGAACTCTTACTTTTTCATAGAAGCCCAAGAATCCCAGGTTCTGGAATGTCCTCCTACTTTGGTGAGAAAAGACTGCTTGTCAACTCGAATGCATTTCTTGGGAAGGCAGGGACTCCTGATTGACAAGTAAAGATGGAATGGCTATTCTTTCACCATTATTATTCTGACAAGACTCATCTAAGAAGAATGGCTGAGAGTTAAGAAAAGGCAGAACTCACTGAATAGAAAAGGTCCTCCCTAGGAATAGTTTTCCTACCCCTGGCACATAAATGGAATCTCTCGATTTACCTTAGGGGCTTGTAAAATCCATAGGCTAGTGTTTGAGTGTCTAGTGTATACGAGGAATGTGATAGGAAGAAAGAACAGTAGAGTGAGCAGTGTTGTACATATTTGAGATCAAGGATCTATGCTTCAGAAAAGATGTGGCTGAGAGACAGTTGCACAGGTCAAGGAGTCCACTGAGCTGCTAAGGTACCATTTGCACTGCCACTGACTACAGACTTGTACATGTGACATCACTACCTTCATCATTATGCAAGTGAGGGTCTTGATCTGAAATGAGAAGGATGAGGGAAAGATGGATAATGGCCTGCTCTCCTGCGAAGGAACTGTGGGTTCCTGAAACTAAGTGAGAATTAAAAGTGTAAATGAGACCACATAATCATGGTTGCCCTGAGCTGTGTGAGCAGGGCAACTCCAGGCAAAAATGTTGGGCAAAGTATCTTACATTGAAGAAAAGGCCCCAGCCAGGGCATCTCTAAAGCTAGGCAAAAAATAGGAGCAAAACCAGGTAGTTTTGTGTTGAAAGGCCCTACAAGAAGGTTTATGTTTCCAGACAGCTGATGGGAGTGAGGTGTGGGAGTTGAGGTTTGGGGACAGGGGCAAGAAGGAAATGGTTACAGTCCTGGCCCCATTAGAGGTGTTCTGACCAGGGATTGGTGGCTGGGACGAGAGCCTCTCTGATAAGGGATAGGGGTGTCCTGAGGCTTCAGGTTCTGAATATGTATGGCCCAGATTTCTTTGTGTGTCTGCTATCTGACTGGATATTTATTCTTCTAGATTACGCATTCTGACTCTGAGGAACAAAGGATTGGCGAGAGCTGCTCTCTGGTGCTTAATAATTTGAGAGAATTTACATTTCAATGCAGCCCTGTGTTCCATTTCTTACACAGTCTCTCCCTGTACATCCCCGCTTGCCTTCCCCTCCCCCTAATTTACTCCAACGGAAAGAGCAGACCACTCTCCCATCTGGAAAGGCAGTGGGGAGAGAGAAGAAGGAGGAAATCATAGGGACATCATCAGAGGGAGGAGATTTATTGATATTCCACTCAGAATTTATTCTTTCAGAATCCTATTTATTTTATTTATGTTTATAAATCATACATTACCAAGTACAATGAAATCTCCTAAAACCCCAGCAGGTTACATGTCATTCTCTGTGATTTGAAAGGGGAAACAGAGAGAGAGAGAAAAAAAAAGAGGAAGAAGTGGAGGTAGCAGAACAACTTGGGGAAGTAATGGGTGGCTTTTGAGAAAACATTTCCCAAAGAATAACACATGTCACTTTGGTTGTTCTGTGTGAGCAAGTGTGAGCCAAATAATTTCCTCTGTCCTACCCTCACTGTCCGTCCTCCTCCCCCAGGGGAGCAGATTCATTGTCAGGTAATTAACTATCAGCATTACCAAAAGTACTTCTCCAGGCAGAAGTGTGAAAACACATTTACACCTCATGTAAATGGGACAGGGGATTTTACTGCTTGAGTGACACATTGGGGGCCACAAAATGACAAAGATAAAGTCATTTGTGGTTGAGATTCCAGGCTCTGAAGATTGTGTTTCTAAAATGATGCTACAAAACAGAAGGTGACCAAGAGACTTCAAAGAAGGACATGACAGCCTAACTTAGGCCTACACTAGAAAATCAGGGTCGTATATTTTGCTATTGTGAATGCTATCAATCAACTAACTTGTAAGACATGCTTAATTTGTTCCATGAGGTGCTGTTTCTATGCCTAGGGTACTGACTTTTGTGCATACAGCTACAATACAGTAGCTGCAGAGAAGGCACACCCAGGAGGCCAGGAAAGCATGGACGAGGTGACAGTTAGGGAAGGATTTCTAGAGTAGGCAATAGGAGCCAATGTTTGGAGGATGAAGAGAAATATGTTAGGGGAATGCAATGGGAAAATGTGACCAAAGAGGGAGCAGGGTCGTTGGGCTTTGTGTGGCACATTCTTTTTTTTTTTTTTTTTTTTGATTTTTGAGAGAGGGTCTCACTGTGCAGTTCAGGCTGGCTTTGAGCTCACTTTTGCAGCCCAGGCTGGTCTCGAACTCACAACGATCCTCCTGCCTCAGCCTCCCAAGTGCTGGGATTACAGGCGTGAGCCACCATGCCCGGCTGCACATTCTTGATAGGATGAGAATGGGAGACGACGCCAGTCTTTGGATGCAGCACAACCCTATTGTCGAAATAAAGTGAGTCCACGAATGAGACCCATAGTAAAGGAGAATAGGAAAAGACAAAAATGAAAAATGTTCTTACATTTACTAGGATCATAGTGTAGAAGCCTGGAAATAGCATGCATTGGCCACTGAATATTGACCAAGTAAGTCTAGCCTTCCTCTTGGCTGTGAATTAGAAGAGAAATAAAAACATGTGAAGATATTCCAGCCAATGATAGTTCCCATTAGGCATGAAAGGGTTGAGTATCTGTGGAGCTGGAAGTAGAGCCTGAAGGACTTGTGATGGTTTAGCATCCGTCATGATTAGAAAAACAAATGAAGACGGGGAGGTGCAAGCCACTTTTCCTACCTTATCTTGTATGCAGGCCACCTGCTCTGTGGCAGTTGTCTCACTCACATCATCAATCCCAGCACTAGATAATGAGCCAATCACAAACTCCAGATTCATCAACCTGCCCCGCATTACCACATGAGGCTTTGGGGGGACATACAGACACAAACCAAAACACTCTTTCTCTGCCTTCCTCTGGAAGACTCATGCACATTCCTTTGTGTAAAACACATTTAGTTCATCTCGGAAAGTCACCAGTGTATACTAGCTGTTCCAGCATTGCTGAAAGATCTAAGTCTCAAATCTCCTCTGAGATGTAAGGCAAACTCTTAACTGCAAGCTCCTGTACAAATGAAAGTTAAACACTTTCAACATTCACTGGCACAAAATAGACATTTTCATTCCAAAAGTTACAAACAGGGGGGCCCAGCGGGATGGCTCAGTGGTCTAAAGCGCCTGCTTGGGAAAGCTTGGGCGGCTTCAGGGACCACGGTTCGATCCCCGGCACCACATGCTGCGCCAGCCCTGTCCTCAGGACGGGCTGAGCCGGCCATAAAAATGAATGAATAAAAACAAAGGTTCTGAAACAAGAAAAAAATAAATAAAAAAAATAAAAAATTAAAAAAAAAAAAAGTTACAAACAGGGGACACAAAGGATTGAGACCACAGTAGGTCAAAAATCCAGCAGGGCAAACACTAAGTCTTGTAGTTCTCTGTGCAGCATCTGGGGACAATATGACAAGTTATGAACACAAAACGGCTTGAATGACTTTGCCCCTTTGGTACTGTCTTTGTTTCTTTTTCCTTGTTGCTGGAACAAAATTGCAGACACCCAAAATGAAGGAAGGAAAGGTTTACTTAGCTGATAGTGGAGCTTTCAGCCTGTACTAAGCTGGCTCCAAAGCAGAGTGTCACATGGCAGAGGGCAACTGTTCATGGGGACGGAAGACAACAAAGAGCAAAGGGAGGAGCAGCAGCTGTGGCAGCTGGAAAGCCTCTATCCCCTCCTTACATTTGTATGCAGATTATCTGCCCCAAGGCACCAGTAGCACTCACACCCATAATCCCAACACTGAATCATGAATTATTCACAAACTCTAGAAGCCACCGCATGACAGTATGAGGTTTTTGGGAGATTCCGAGACACAAACCATAACAGACATTTTCAGAAGCTGTAGTAAGTCCCACAGCTTCTCTTTTAGTCATGATCTGCTCCCTTCTTGCAGGTTTCGTCAGATACTCCATGTTCCTGGCTTCTCCAAACTTTTGGGATTTCCACTGTATCTTTGACTTCACCTTCACAGTTTCATACATTGCCTCTCAGGAGCACACTGCCTGGCCTCTCAGGCCTTCTGAAATCAGAATAGTAGAAGCCCTCTTAACCCTACCACTCTTACATTTTTCATGTGCTAAGACCAGCATCACTTGGATGCTGCTAAGGTTTTCCCCAGCTAGAGGAGTGGCTAAGCTTCCTTTTCTTCTGCTTGCACTCTAGTGCCGAGATTGCTGAGCATATTGAATCCAGTTCTGAGGAATAAATGCCCCATGCTGCCACCATTCTACAACCTGGTGTAACTGCCACCATTGTGGAACATGTGCTTTGTGACTTTCATCTTAAAGTAAAAGTTTTTGCCTGTAATTTTGAGGCTGCAAAGGGTGCTGGCTTGCTACTTTCTGTGGTGCTTACAGACCATATTTTCTATTTTCCTGTTCTTTCTCAGCAGTGAAGATCTCTTCTGCTCTATCTGGAGTTCACATCTTTATATATCTTCCCTTATGACCAAGCTCACGTTTTAAATCATTCTTCTGGCCTTTTCCCTCTTGATTCCCAACATAAATATGGTTAAACATCTCAAACAATAGTTTTGCCCCCATATCAATATTGCAATTTCTTCTGCCGGATTAATCAGTCCACTGTCCTTAATCTCTGTCTCAGGCAAAAATCTCTGTCAGAATCAGAATGTAGATAAACTTTTTGCCAAGCTATAACATATATCTGAGGTCCAGTAGCCAATGTGGTCCTTCTTCCCAGCAGAAACCTCCCAAGCCTGTTTTTTTCTGGCAGTATTTCTATCAGCCTTTTGGTCTTCTGAGCTCTGACCAGAATCTCTCATACAAAACAGGCTAAAGTGTTCCAGCCCTACTTTTTCAGATGAAATCTCTGAAGCTATCTAAATTCTTCCCACAAGACATTCCAAAACACTCTTGAGCCACATTGTCAGGTATAGTCACAGCAATGACCCCACTTCTCTGGTACCAAATTCTGTTTTGGTTACTTTTGTCTCATAGCTGAGACAAAATACCATGTAAATTTAAATAGGAAAATGGTTCATTTAGCTCACAGTTTGTGAAGCTTCAGTCCATACTCAGCTAATTCCAAGGCATGGTGGTATGGTAGAGGGAAATCATTTTTTTTTTTTTTTTTTTTTTTGGCTTTCTGAGACAGGGTCTCGCTGTACAGTTCAGGCTGGCCTTGAGCTCAGTTTTGTAGCCCAGGCTGGTCTCGAATTCTCACTGATCCTCCCACCTCAGCCTCCTGAGTGCTGGGATTACAGGTGTGTGTCACCATGCCTGGCTAGAGGGAAATCTTTAATGGCAGCAGTAGACAGCAAAAGCAGTAATACCAATAGGGTGAGGAGCAAGCCTTGTTTCCTCCCTTATCTTGTATGTAGGATACCTGCCCTGGACCTCTAATTTTAACACTAGATAATGAACCATTCACACACTCTAGATTCAGCATCCCCACAAAAGCTTGACCCCAATTACCGCATGAGGCTTTGAGGGAGGGATATGCAAGTACAAGCCATAGAATAAACCATAGCATAGCCCATTGTCCCCTTTAAGAACACACCCACATTGATCTAATTTTTTTCCATTAGGTCCCATCTCATAAATTTTCTACCACCTCCCAATAACCCCAAGTATGAGGACTAAACATTTAACATATGACTTTAGGGGACATTGTATTCAGACTAGAGCAAAATGTATATTCTCAGGTGCATATTTTATTGTATCTGGGACTGTAGCTCTAGTGCCAGTGAGGTTTTCAGTACTGAAGCAAGAGAATCACATGGTCAACATCTTACAGGTCTTGTATTTTCTTAGGCTAAAATCTGAACTTCTCTGTGAAAACTGGCAGGGACTCCTTTGTAAACATATAGTAAAGAATATTTATCATAAAATTCCTATGACTTTCTGTTCTTCATATGAACTTCTTTAGGAACTTTATAGGAGCGGCAAGATTTGGATGGTTTATGAATAAAAAGATGGAGTGGGCCTGAGTTAAGTCCCATAATTTCTTCTTTTATGCTTTTTCGTTGGCTAACCTGAGCATGGTTGCCACACTCTACATGTATCAAGTGTATCATTCTGTTATGGTATGTGTATTAGTTACTATGTTTTAGGTTGTAATGAGGAGAAAACTCATCTTCATATGGCTTAAGGAAATCATACTATTTTGCACAAGATCATGGTAGTTAACAATTGTGTCAGCTTGAGTAGGCAACACCCAACTTATTGGCTTAACATAGTTTCAGGTGTGACTGAATAGTCACTGAAAATGGAAGACCTACTCTGGGTTGGAAATGGCACCAACCAATAGCTTATTGCCTTAATGGTATAAAAAAGGAAAATAAAGAGGAAATCCTGTTCCTGTTTCTTCAGTGGAGCCCCAGTGTTTCCCTCTCCATTGAACATCTCTCTCCTGGCTTCTAGCATGGACTCTTTATCCTTCTTTCATTGGTACTTTGATTCCCTTCATCATAGTTGCTTTGACCCTTGTAGTGTCCCATACAGACTCACAGGGAAGACTATAGTGAATTCCAGGTCTTCAACTTTTTTTTTTTTTTTTTTGAGGACAGATCTAATTTATTTGTTACTTCAGCATTTCACTTTTGACTGGACTCAGACTTGGAAGTAGAAGCTCTCAGAGAGGATAGCCTGCCTCTCTTGGCAATCTGTTCCTGACGTTTTTCTTTGGCTTCCTTCATTCTCTTGGCCAGAAGCTTTGCATACTCTGCAGCTTCTTCTTTGTTTTTCTTAGTGCGCTGCTTCTTCAGCGTAATACGGTGGCGTTTGTGTTGCAGCACATGTTGGGTAACCAGTCGCGGGATCTTGAGAGTTTTAGTCCTAGGTTTCTTACCCTCCTTGTTCAAGAGCTTCCTGACAATATACTGGCGGATATCTTTTTCCTTAGAGAAATTGAAAAGTTTGTGGATTCTGCTGGCTCTTTTGGACCCTAGGCGCTGAGGCACAGTAGTATCCGTCAACCCAGGAATGTCCTTCTCTCCTTTCTTCACAATAACCAAATTGAGCACGCTGAGATTGGCATCCACAATGCAGCCCCAGACAGACTTGCGCTTCCTCTCCCCAGTCCTTCGCGGTCGGTAGCAAGATTGCCCCTTGCTCAGCAGCAGGCGCACATGGCCGTGAGTGAGGACTCAAACATTTGAGTGGATCTTTTGGCTCTGTGGTGTGCAGATAGCTCTTTTGCACTTTCCCACATCTGACTCTGCTGGTGGCCATTGTAAGCCATTTACGAAGTAGGCTTGCAATGGCCACGTATATAGTGCTTCCCTAGTAAGCACTGACTGATACGAAGATTTGTTAAAATAGGCAACTCATGATTCCACCATATGCTGAAGGACTTAGTTTACCTTTTTAATTTTGTGCCACTTTTGGTATATCAGATTTGTTTTGAGCTGGTTCTCCCATGAGTTGCAATGTCTGAATCACAGCAAAAAAGAACACAAAGAACAACTCTTACTAATGTACATTTCCTTCACTTGATTTGTTTTTGAAGAACTATGGTTTGGCTTTTTCCTGAATCATTTTGCATTTGCATTTGTTTCGCTCATTTGAATTCTTATATTTTTATTTAGTGTGCAAAGTTTACTGTTACACTTAGATAATACTTTTCCTAATGATTTAAGAATGAAACTTAGAATGTTGATTATAAGCTTTTTTCTTTCCCAATGTAATTACTTAAGATTTCCAGTTTCCTTCAAGTGCTATTTTATTTATATATGTACAATTATAATTTATATGTATGTGGCAGTGCTGGGGATCAAATGCAAGGCCTTGTGTGTGTTATGCAACTATACCTCCAGCCCTTAAGTACTGTTCTAGGAGCATCCTATAAATATTTGTTTTAAGCATCATTCATTTGAAAAGACCTTTAAATCTTCTTTGGAGTTTCTTTTTTGACTCATGAATTATTTGGAAATATAACCCCAAATTTCCTAATGTATACTTTAAAAAATATATCTTCTGAATGATGTTTAGTTTAATTTCATTTTTGCCAGAGAGCATATTTCAATCATCTAATTATACTGAGACTTGTTTCACAGTGTAGCATTGTGCCTATCTTGAATGTATTGTGTATGTTCAAAACTATTGTGGATTTGTGAATTATATGTGGTGGTGTATAAAGGGTGATTAGATCAAGCTGCTTGATAATGCTACTCCAATCTCAGTATCCTGATTTAGATTTTGGTATATATTTTTAATCAACTGATTAAAGAACAGTGTCAGAGGCTCTAGTGGTGATTGTGGATTTGACTCTGTTATGGTTTATGTCTAGTTGTCCCCACAAAGCCTCATGCAATCATGGGGCAGGGACTTCTAGAGTTTGAGACTTGATCCGTGATACACTGAGATTATGTGTTTTAATACTGATGAGATTATGGTCTGAGCACCGCTGGGAATTATAGATGTGGCCTGAGGTGGATAGGCTAAGGCAGAGAGCCTGATATAATTTAAAGAGAGACAGGGAGACAGACTAGCACTATTGCTCTGCTGCCCTGTTTGGTTGGCTGCCTCTGTCACCACTTTGTTGTTGTTCTGCCACCATGAACTGGATGCTCTTTGCCCTGTTCCACTCAGCCTTGGGCCAACCGAATATGGACTGAAACCTCCAGGAACTGTGAGCTAAATAAACCTTTCCTTCCTTCATTTTGAGTGTTGAGTATTTGTCCTAGCAATGAGTAAAAAGTAAATATCTATCTATCTATCTATCTATCTATCTATCTATCTATCTATCTATAGTTTTACTTTGTTTTAAACATTTATTTGAGACAGAGTTTTTCTGTGTAGTCCAGGATGGCCTTGAGCTCCTACTGATCTTCTTGTCTCAGTGTCCTAAGTGTTGGGATTACACATATGTGCCACTAAGCCTGGTTGCATTATATATTTTGAAGATTGATATTAAATACATACACACTCAAAATCATCTTGTCCTTTTAACAAATTGACCCTTTTATCATGATGAACTTTTCTCTTTATTAGCAATAATATTTCCTGTGTTAACATCTACTTTTGTGTTATTAACAGCCACTTAAAATTCATGTGATTAGATGATATATTTTTTCTATCCTTTCTTTTAAAATGATTTGTCTACTTACAGTTAAACTAAGATTCTTATAAATCACATGCAGTTATGTTCTGTTTTGTTTTCTAAAATTCACCATGACATTGTCTGCCTTTTAATTGTGTGTTGAATCCATTACATTAAGTATAATTATTGCTATATTGACTTTAAGTCCATGATATTGCTCTCCATGCTCTGCTTGGTTCATCTTTTTATTCTTTTCTTTGTGTAAACGGTTTCTTTGCAATATTAAATTACACTACTCTATCAGGCTTTGGAGACTCAATTTAGTTATTTTTGTTCTTCTTGAGATTGCAGAATATGTGCATTTGCAATGTATCTTAGTTACTTTGAATTAATACCAAACTTCTTTATATACTTTATTATGATAGTTAAATTTAAATCTTTTCATGTTTTGGCCTTTTGTCATATTTTTTTTCTTCCTACTTTGGCTACAAATTTGACAGTACATGTTTTTTATTTTGCTTTGAATAGCATTTAAATATGCTATGATGGCTTTTATGTGCACCCACATCTTATTAAACCTGACACTCCTTTCCTCCTGCAGACTCTCGTTCCATCTTGTATCATTTTCCTTCAGCCTAAAGAACTTCCTTAAACAAGTTTTTTGGTGTGTAGCTCTACTGAAGATACGTTTTCACAGCTTTTGTTTGAAAAGATCTTCATTTTATATTCACTTTTGAAAAAACATTTTTGCTTGTTACAGAATTATAGGTAGAGTTTCCCCCCATTGTAACACTTTAAAGATGTCATCTATGATAGTTTAGATTGTGCTATTTCTGACAAAAAGTCAGCAATAATTCTTAAAATTGCTATCCTGCATATAGTAGCTTTTTATTTTTTATTGGGTTTATGAATCTGCCTTAGCTTTGGGCATTCATCAGTTTTATTAAAATATATCCTGAGTCTCACTTTTTTCTGTTTGAAATTTGTTGAGCTTTTTACCATGAAGTGACTTTTTAAAAATCAAATTTGTAAACACTGATAATAATTATTTACATTTCTTTTGTGGTTCATTTTCACTGTTTCATATGAAACTTCAATTCTATGTATGTTAGATCAGTTGGTATCATTTTATTTATTGGTTTTTATCTCTTTCTTTTTCCCTGTGGGCTTTTAGATATATTATTGAATCAACATATCAGTCTTCTAATAGTTTCTTTTTTTAATAATTCATCTATTATTGTGCCCATATACCAAATTTCATGTCAGATATTAAAATAGTTCTGAGGGCTGAGGAGATAGCTTGGTGGTCTAAGCACCTGCCTGGCAATGGGAATACCCAGCTTCTATCCTCAGTACCACATGCAGTGCTGGCCCTGAAGCCCTGGGCACATCCTGCTTGCCACTGAAACTGGTGGTGCTTTCCTGTAATCCCTATGCTCTGGTAGCTGAGACAGGAGAATCACTATGAGTCCAAGCTACATACATAGTGAGACCCTGTACCAATTAATTAATTAGTTATTTAATTAAAAAATAAGGGCTGGCCAAGTAGCTCAGTGAATTAAAGCACCTACAACCAGGCACAGACACCAGGGCTTTGATGCCCAGGCTTGCTTTGCCAGGCAGGCCTGGGAGCATGCTGAAAAGGAAATTGAGATTGGGCATGGTGGCACAGGCCTATAATCCCAGCTCCTGGGAGGCTGTAAACAAATAGATCACCATGAGTCCCATCGAGTAGTGAGACCCTGAACACCCTGCAGACCCTTCCCTAAAAATGCAAAAAAAGGAAGATAATTGAAAAAATAAAATAGTTTTGAATTCTAAAGGTCAACATATTTTAATTCCCATTTCTGTTGAAATTAATCTTTTATTCATTTATTATAATCTATTTTTAATGTGTTATTTTTCCGATGACAAAACTGAGGTGCTATTTATTTAAGATCTTGCATGTGGTTTTATAAGACACCAACTTACAAAGAAGTTGCAAAGACAGTGCCCAGTGATCCTGCATATGTGCAACCATTTGCACATATTGCTAGCATTTTCTATTGATGCAATTCATTTATCACTAATAAGCAACAAACATTATTTATTCTTACTAAGAAAAATCCATTCTTCACTTGAGTTTGGTCTTTTTTTTACTCCATCTTTTTTTCTCCCTGCCCCAAGGTCCCATCCAGGATACCACATTATATTTAGTCTTTGCATCTCCTTTTGTTTGCTGATCTGTGTCAACTAAACTATCTTCTTGTTCGTGATACCAGAATGCTTGGAGAAAGTCAGGTATTTTGCAGGATGTTTCTCAGTGTTGTCTTGGCTCATGTATTTTTCATGGTTATCCAGGTGTTATGGAATTTGAGAACACAGCAGGGGCAGAGTGTCCTTCTATCTCAGATATACTATAATTATGCCTTACTACCCTTGACACTGGTATTAATTACTTGACCAAGGTGAGCATTCTGCACTCTGAAGTGAGTCTCTTACCCTTTCCACTCTCTAGTTTATAGAAACATGTCACCACCCAAAGACCATGTTTGAGATGTAGGTCATTTTACTGTTTAAAAATCTGTTGATATTTGTGAGAGTTATTTTGAAGTTTTTCTATATCAGTTCCTTTGGATTCACTGATTCCTGTTGGCTAGCTTTTCTTCTTTGTTAAATGTGTATTCATCTGCTTTTTTGCATATTTAGTAGATTTTGTTGTGTGGCAGTGTACAAATTGCTATACATGCCGGCCCCACCCCTGGGAGTGCCCTGAGATGGCAATTGAGACTGTGGGTGGTGGCATGTGCCCATAGTCCCAGCTCTTGGAAGGCTGCAAACAGGTGGCTCACCCAAGTCCGACCTAGTTGTGAGACCTGTAGATCTTCCCTACAAAAATACAAATAAATAAATAAGTAAAAACAAAGCAAACAAAAAACAAATAGCTACACAATTTTGTTGCTTTCCTTTAAAGAATGTTAAACTTTCTTCTGAGGGGCAGTTCATGGTAATCAGGTTGATTCTTTCAAATGTTGGTTTGAGGTTTTGTTAGAGTGGGTCTAGAGTAGACAGATCTATTGCTTGGTCTCTCTGTCTTTCCAATAGAATGTTTTGAGTTTTTTCCCCGAGCTTTCTCCACTTTTAACATGTCACAGTTCCAATTCCAATCTTTTCCAGAAATGTGTAATTTCCAGAATTTCATTCTATTCATGGCCTACCTATACTCAATTGCTTCTTTTGAATAGTCTCAACCTAGGAAGTTGAAACATATTTGGCCAAAGACACTTACATGCGAATTTCTGATGGTTATTTTTTTGCCAGCCAACTCTTTTACTGTTCCTTATTTAATATTACGGATACTTCAACAGCCTAAAATTAGATTTTTCTCCTCTGCTAAGTAGGACTGCTGTTCTCTGGGCTCCAATTCCCCATATCATGGTTTGAAACTAGGCTTTATGCCTGCAGAAAACTGGAGTGTGCCTAGCACTCATCCTATTTTCTATCTTCTCAAAAATCATGGGCCCGGCAGGATGGCCCATGGTCTAAAGCGTCTGCTTAGGAAAGCTTGGGGAGCTGCAGGGACCGTGGTTCGATCCCCGGCACCACAGGCTGTGCCAGCCCTGCCTTCAGGGCAGGCTAAGCCGGCCATAAAAATAAACAAACAAACAAACAAAAGTTCTGAAACAAGAAAAAAAATCATGAACCTTCACCACAAATACTTTGAAGAATCTGTTGTTAGTCATCTGTGCTTCATCAGCATTCTCTATGAAGCCAGCCTATATTAATGTGTGAATACAAATTTAAATGATTCAAATATGATTAAGGGTCTGGATCATGACTGTCTTACCTTTATGTCTGGTACCCCAAAAAAGATGGAGAAGAGATGTTTATCAAAAAAATATATGTGATATAGCACTTATGGAAAATATCTTGATTTACTTGCTTTATAATATATACATATTAAAACATCCTGCTGTACATAAACATTTTGCTTGTCAGTTAAAATAATTTAGAAAAATTCCTTCATGGGAGAGGTTTATGTACAAAGACTAGAAAGTGTGAGATCACTTAGTAGCTGACTTATATTATTATCAGCTCATTTAAAATTCAGCAATATCTATTTAAGATGATTTCCTAGCTCAAGCTTTAATTTATCCTATTATACGTCTATTGACTGAAGAAAAAGACAACTCTTGATTAATTCATTTCTAATATGGATAAACATTAGTCTACCACTAGAAGTGAAACAAATTCATTTATATAACATTTTAAGGCTGAATAAACTTGGCCCTGTAATCACACAAAAGTTATAAACCAAAGTATAAAGCTGAAGATTCTTGCTTTTCCATTGATTATCAGTATTTTCTCAATTTAAGAAAAAAACATTTTCCTACTCAGATAAAACATTTTTAGGTATGGAATCTATCTATCTATCTATCTATCTATCTATCTATCTATCTATCTATCTTCTATCTATCATCTATCTATCTATCCATCTATCTCTATCTACCTACCTATCTATAGGTTTCTTTACTTAGATTTTATCTTTTCAGGCTTAAAATAATCTTACAGTTTGTTCTAATCATTATTAGTGTTATTTTCTCACATAGATTTTTTAGATTGTGTTTTCACATGAGTGTGATTTTATATGATGGAATAATTTCTTTCTGAGGGAACACAAATTTCTTGTTTTTATATGTTGATGGGCTATGCTAAGCTTTCTATAATCAATAATCAATGACTGAAATTCAAAGAAGGGGGTAGTCGCTTAGTCTGGCTTATAGAATATGTCAAGATTGTGCATATCTTGAGTTACTTTGCATATTTACTTATGTATTCATTCATGTAAACAAGAATTTGTCTTGTTATGCGTATGGCATATGTCAGCCCAGGGATTCTTAGAGTGGAGTTTCTAGATCTGTGCCATGATTATAACTTGTTAGAGTGAAAGTCATTGGGTTTGACATTTGATCAACTAAATCAGAATCTCTGAGAAAAGCCCTACTAACCTATGATCTAACCAGGTAAGATAGCTAGAGTGTTCATTTTTTTTTTTTTCTTTTGAGATGGTTTCTTTCTATGTAGTTTGGGCTGGCCTGGACTCACTATGTAGCCCAGCCTGGCCTTGTACTATGGTAATCCTTCTGTCTCAGCCTCTTGAGTGCTGGATTACAGGTATGTACCACCTTGCCCAGAAGATGGCAAATTTTATTTGTCATTTAATTGGCATGATAAACACCTAGTGGTTTAGCAAGGAACAATATTTCTGGGTATATCTGTGTGGGTCATGAACGTGACCTTGGAGGAATCAATTTGGTCCATGATGCCTTTCTCTCAGGTGCTTTCCCCTGTATTCTGCTTCCCTGTAAGAATGAAGTGCGAAGGTTGCTCTATGATATCCTTTTGCGTGGTGTTTCTGCCTTTAAGCCGATCGAGCACAGAATGAACTGTCTGAAACTGTAAGCCTACATAGGCCCCTACTTCTTTAAGGAGGTATTGTTGTAGGTATTAGTTCCAAGGAAAGCTGACCAATACACTAGCCCTTCATCTGACTCTGCTAAAATTCATGTTGTCTAAGAACTCAGAATTCATTAACAAAATGAGAAATCTGAGGTTCTTGAAGGTTAAATGTTTTTCATGCCCGAGGTCTCACTACTAGTAGTAGAATGTTACTTGACAGTCTTCTGAAGGCCAATGTAAGGGTATTTTTATATTATGTTGATGTCCTCTTGCCCTTGATATCCTAGTTCCTAAGTTAAAAATTGTAGAATTGGTCTACAAAGAATAGCCCCAGGGAAACTGGCAGGGAAGCAAAGGCAGAGTGCGGACACCAAGGTTTTATGAGGATTCCATTCACATCTTCAGCCAGGTACTTGGACTGTTGGCAAGCCAGCTACTCAGTAGGAGCGTGTTTATCCCTGCAGTATACAAGGCACAAAAAGGATATTGCCTTTCAGGGAGCCTAGGACTGGGTGTAAGAGGAAGAACTGTTTCTTGCCTTTCAAATAATCACCTGAGCACATGCACTCACATGCACATTGGGAAAATATAGATGAACATGTCAGCTGTATGACAATACCAAAAGCAAGATAATATTTATAAATAAATTAAGTATTGCTGAGAGATCTCAGATTTTAACGCCAGAGCTTGGGAAGACTGGGTTCATCACCCTCACTCACCCACTGGGCAATTTCTGCCTCATTTCGTTAGACAGAGGAGATTGTTACCAGAAAGCCAGAAAGGAAGCACCATCTGGGACTGCGTGTGCTTCCAGACAGATGGCTGGCTCTTGCAGGCCTGTTTTATTTCTGGCTGTGGATCACACGCCCCACAGCTATACTGTAAAAATGGGATATGACAGGACATGGGATGTTGTCATACTCTCTCTTTCTTTCTCTGACTCCTTGTCTCTCTCTCTGCCTCTGCTTCACCATCTGTCTCTGTTTCTTTCTGTCTGTCTGTCTGTCTTTCTTTCTGTCTCTGTCTCTGTCTCTCTCACTCATTCATACACACACACACACACACACATGTGTTCAAAAGAAAGCTGAACAACCATCTTTTTGTTTTACTGTTGTTTGTATTAATACCTTGGTTGCTAAGGGACCTATGAACCAATGGAGGTGAAGACAATATGTAAAGACTTTGCCAAAAGCCAAATTAACTTAGAGAGTGCTATTCTGTGGAGAGAGGGAGAGAGGAGAGACAGAGAGAGAGAGACAAAGTCAGAAACAGAGAATTTCAGGCTTGACAAGAGTTGAGAAGTGTGACATTTCTCACACCTCCCCTTTTCCAGCCTTCTTTCCATCCTTATGGAGCTCCTGCCCTGATGGTAGCTCTGTATAGGCCAGACAAGAAAGTTGTTGCCGTGAGCAGAAAGCTTGCAGTCTATTTCCTTTTGGCCCAGTCAAGGCCCTGAGTTTTAAAGTCTGGGATCTGAGGGTTAGGTGAGAAGATTCATATAAATGAGGAAAGCCCACTGCCAAGAGTTGTGAGGGTGAGAGCAATTATTCAACCTAATTCCACACTGCAAGGCATTGGCTTGTTCAATAACTGTTTATTGAGTGACTATTGACTTAAGCACCATATTGTAGGGGTATAAAGAAACAAAAGAGGTTCCCAAAAGCCAATAAAACATATCAGAGAAGAGTTTGACACTAAATCTGACCTATAAACTTCATAATTTGGGACTAGTGAATGAACGTACCTGATTCTCAATTCTTTATCTATAAAAACATCCACTATTATTATTACCTTTCCTCTACCAGGTTCCAGAATCTCATCTCCCATCTGCACCCCTTCAATGACTGCCAAACTTCGAAGTACACTCTAATAGCATGGGAGAGGCATTAAAAGTCACATTTATATCAGCAGTGTACAGCGGCCAGGATTTGATCCGTGGCGTGCTGTGTTGGCCCTGCCCGCAGGGTGCACTGAGAGGGCGATTGAGACTGAGCGTGGTGGTGCATGTCCGTAATTCCAGCGCTTTGGAAGGCTCAAAGGAGAGCCTTTGTGTCTGAGAACCACTATGTGTTCAATCCATGTGGTGAGACCCTGTGGACCCTGTCCTAAATGCATAAAAAAGTCACATTCTTAGGCTCAACACATTTAACACAGCATACTGTGGATTGAATCCAGGGACTTGCATTTTAAGCAAGTCCTGTTATAATTCCAAAACAGATTATCAATCAGAGGTAGTTTGGTAATCCCCGAGTCAACACTTTTCCTGCACCCAGGTTTCATCAGGATTTTTAGCGCTTTCTCTGGACTTCGACAGCATTTCACTTAAATGTTCAATACTAGGTAAAGACTTAGCTGCCACTCGAACACAGAAGAGTCAAACTTTTAGAACTACCCATGAACTCATTCACTGAATAACTATTTCTTAAACATCTACTGTGTGCAATCTGTGGGCAAGATGAAATTATGGTGGCATTTACATTTCAGTGAGTTGAAGTAAAAATTTCTGAAATTCACTAAAATCATAGATAATATAGGATATTAGCAAGTGATATGAAGCATGGAGGAAATAAACCAACGGGTAAGGAAGTGGCCAAAGCAGAGCAAGCTAAGAGAGTAAGAACCACTGGGGCAGAAGGCAGTTTATAGGGATGGCTTTAGATATTACTTGTACCATCTGTGGTAGGCAGGTTTTGCAAGGGAGTAGGTTTAATACAGGGCACGTAATTTATAGGGCTACTTTGTGATATTCACCCAAAAATCAAATACAGAAGAGTTCAAGAGATTTGTCCACCCATTAGAGACTCAAAGAATCCAGCTGAAGGACTGGATCCCATGGCAAGGTCCTTCTCAATCCAGCTGGAGACCTGGAGGCCATGGTGTAGTGGTTGATACGTTGTACCAACTTGTCAGGCTGCCTGGTAGTCGATACATTTTATCAATTTGGCTGCATTGCCTGGCTGTTTCACATTGTGGGTAGTGAGGACGCTGCCCCAGAATAACTCAGTTTGGACTTTATCTCCTGGCTTCCTGCACAGACCTAGTCAGCCTCTAGTTTGGACCCTTCCGCTTTCTGTAGCAGATTCTTCTGCCTTCCTTTTCAGACACAAGGGCTGACTGTTAGAGACTGATAGGAACTGGTAGAAACCAGTTAAGACCAGTAGAGACCAGTAGGGATGGAACACTGCAGTGAGTATAAAAGCCTTGGGACTGAATTGTTTAGTGGGCAGTGTGCAGATGGTCTCAGCACACGTCCCCATCTGACTCTGAGACTGGCACATCTTGTGTTATATCTGTTCCTTGCATTATATCTGTTCCTCTAGTAAAACGCTCACTAGAACACATGGCAATGTCCTCCATGGATCTATCGGAGGCTGAGAGCCCATGACTATGTCTCACAGGAGTCTGTATTAAGGGTGTGTGCTGGAAAAGCCCCAAGGCCAGTTACAAAAGCTGAGAAGTCTGCACCAGTGGGATGAAGGATCTGTGCCAGGCTAAGGGACCTGCACTGGGGCCAGGAAGTGATGTTCAAGGTAAGCACTAGAGCTCCTTATGCTGGAAGCATAGCCCTGCTCAGCAACAGTGAGGTACTGAGCTCTTCTGGTGATAACAATTGAGCTTGTATCAGGAAAGCCACTGTGACAAGATTCTCCAGGAAAATGAGCATAATACCATATTTGTCTCCGGTTCTCCCATTAGGCTGTTGGCGACAATCCTCAGGGGTGCCCTCCACATCCAGAACCACACTGATTCAGTTCAGCTGGAAGATACAAGGTGAACGTTAGTTAACCCATCACACCACCTAAGTTTTAAATGTGCCTTGTTGAAGTCTTTCAACAGCTAACAGTCTCAGTCTCCCACTGGTAAATTGGAGATAAGAAATGTCAACCTGTAGAATATGAGGTTAAGAGAAAAGACAACCTGTAGCTTTAGAAACCCAAGAAACACATCTTTTCCTTCTCCATCCTCTGTTGGCCTATGAGCTCCTTGAGGGCATGTTTGCCTTTGTATCCCCATCTTTCAACAGTGCCGAGCCTGGCTGTTCTGGGAGCAGGCATCAGCAGCAGAGGGAACAAGGAACTGTGGAAAGGTGAAGCCCTGACACTGACCGAAAGGCATTGGTGCATGGAGCTCTCTCTGAAAGAGGATTAGGCCTTGGCGTGGTCCTGACCATACTGTCATTTGGAGTCATGGTCAGAGTCAGGCAATGAGCAGCTGGGAAATGGTCTCGAGGCCATGAGGTTATAGAAAGTTTTGTGGAATGGCAGCAGCACCCGTACCTCCAACCACACTTTTCTCCACAGAATGATATGCAGATATCAAGGCTCACACAGCAAAAAGGGGCCAGCTGTCCCTTTTGGTTCTTCTAAACCAGGGTAGTACTTGGTATAAACAGCATAGCTGAAAAGGCCCTCATCTCTGTAAAGGCCCTCATCTCATCAAATACAGGCTGCACCATAAATATATGGATGGTATAAAATCTTTTTTTTGAGGGGCAAAAGTGCTTTGTATATATGTACATATTAATTGAAAACATATTTCATATTCTGAAACAAAGGTGAGCAAAATGTTTGGTCTAAAATGAAGATACCAGAGCTGGAGACATAGCCTGGTGGCATAAGCACCTCCCTGGCAAGCATAAGGTTCTCAGTTTGATCTCCAGTACTTCATGCTGCGGTGCCCTGAAACTGGGTGTGGTGGTGCACACCTGTAATCTCAGGGCTGGGAGGCTGAGGCAGGGAGGATCACTACAAGTCCAAACTGCATAGTGAGATCCTGTATCAAAAAATGAAAATAACTAAAAGATTTAAAATGGAGGAACTTGGATAACAGAGACTATGGCTTGTGATCCTTATGTCCCCTGACCTACAGGAAGCAGAGGCATCATCTCTGTCCTTTTTGTTCTTCACTAGGCTGCTGCTGTCCCTGCCCTGCCCTAGTTGATGTGGAACCTGGAGTTTCTTCTCTAAAGAAGGAGCTTGACTTCAAATGGGTAGAAAATGCTTAGATGATTTAAAAATGTATAACAAATAGGTGTAGCGATGATGGTCAATGATCACTGAGTTCATCTGAGCCAGGCCCTGTTCTAGACATTAGACGCAAGGACAAAGCAATCCTGCCACGTGAATGAGCCATTTTTGTACACATCTGTGTGGTGATGGTGGTGAAAAGGAAGCAGAGCAAGTAACCTATGGGCATGTACCGTGTGATCAACATATACAGTGGATGCTTAATGTTTCAAAAAATCAATTAAAGTAAAAGTCATGTCATCATTAATCCCCTCTGAAACACTTCTACTTGCTTCAAGCACATTTGTCCCCTCGTCCCCACCACTCTCTGAAGCAGTTCTGCAGCTTCCCTTTTTGTTCTTCGAAGAGCATTCAAATGCGTGGTGAATGCTGCTGCCAGGCCAAGCACTGTCCGGTGGAAAGGTAGACTTTTACAAACCTTGCCGTACGTTCTCATAAATCTCAGTCGTGTGACTTGTTGCTGTGTGACCTCCAGCTCTTCTCCAAAATCAAAATGACCGCAAAATTCAAACAGCTTAACTCAATTCAGGACATTACGGCAGCCACGACAGTGCAGCTAATGACACCTATGAAAGAGGATTCCAGAACTGTTTCAGACAGTGGCCAGAACCAGGGGCTAAGTGTGTTCTAAGAGGAGGCTTGGGAGAGATTGAAGGCAAAGTGACTTTTTTTGTGTATTTAGTACAGGGTCCACAGGGTCTCACTACATAGTTCGGACTCTTAGAAATTCTCCTGTTTTCAGCCTCCCATGTGCTGGGATTACAGGTGTGTGTCACCATGCACCGTCTTAATAGCTGTCACAGTATGCCCCAGGGGCAGGGCATGCTGGGGATGGAACCCCAACCACTGCAAAGGTGATTTTTAATATACATTAAAAATTTTAAACATTTATTGCAGCATGGAATCATACCTCATATAAATCAAGAGTGAAGCTAGGGCTGCACTATCTAGGGACACCAAAGCCCAGAGTTTATCCACTAAACAGGTCTAATATGCTACAAAATCTCCCCTTTATTTAAACAACAGTTCAAGTTAAAGCTAGTGGAGATGATATGTGATACAATGAGGAGAGTAAAATACTGAATTTCTCCACTAAAACTTAGAAGAAGAAATAGGTAAGCCTCTCCTCAATCTCCAAGTTTGCTCAAATTAGAAGACAAACATATTTTCGGGTCTTGTCATGCAAAGCCACCAAGCCAGCCCCTGCTGCCCAGGTGTGGCCCTTGAGATGTGGACAGTAGCTGCCATAGCTTAGGCCATCAAGGACCAATCAATTTCTGTGTCCTTTGTTGGTGTCTCACCTACTGATGAGACAAGCTGGACGGGGCAGAAAATTCTGTCCAGAAAGGATCAAGGCTTGCATTAAGGAGGAAAGAAAAGTCAGTCACTCTGATACAGAAATAGATTTGCATGTTTCACTGCACACGAGCACATACATGTACTCAAAGCCTGACAGGTTTCAAAGCAGCTTTCAGAGCCTTTTTGCTTGCTTGGAGTGGGAGCGATCTGAAGCCTCTGTAAAGGCTGCAGGTATGGACAGGACACAGCCAGCAGCCCTCTCCCGCCTCCTTTCTCCAATTCTCATCCTTATTTCCATCTGCATTTCTGTCACTGAGGAGCTTTGTGTTTGGGAGGGGGGGGCAGACAGGCAGACACAGAGAGAGAGAGAGAGAGAGAGAAAGAGAGAGAGAGAGAGAGAGAGAGAGAGAGAGAGAGAGAGAAAGAATATCTATGCACATTTGAATCCAAACTTAAAAGGAAGGAAAAAAAAATGAGTAAAAAACAGTGACAGCTCTGGACCAAAGCAGCGGCTATTCATAACGAAGAAGAGTCATCATGAAAGAGCTGGGGCTCTTTAAGAAAAGCAAAGCTCCCAGAGGAAGACAGCTCCACAGAGGCTGTTGAGGATGGCAGCTTAAAAGGCCCTTCATTTCAGAGCCAGGAAGAGGCCAAGCAAGGATTTGATATACAGCTCAAGCTTTATTTTTTCTTTCTCACCCCGCCCCGTTCTTTTTTCTTCTTTCTCTCAATCCCATCTTGGTTGAGCCATGGCGAAACTAAATTAGAAAAACCTGCAGAGCATTGAGAGCCTAAATGAAGCACACAACCAATTTATCACCACGGAGCCTGGTTATCTAATAAGGCCCGTATGCAATAAATGTGCTAAGTGTCCACCTTTCACTTGGGCACACACAGCAGCGGCCAATGGCGGGCGTCCGCAACGCCGCTGACAAGAGGATGATGTCAGCCTGGGCCCGAAAGGTAGAGCATCTGGCTTGCATCACTGGCTCTGAAGGGTGCCAAGCCAAGGTGGATGACATCCGGGTCTCTGCAGCCAGGGCAAGCCATTGCTGAACATCTCCCATCGGAGCAGATGCCCGTCAACAGCGAGTTTTGTGGACTGAGCAATCTTCGTAAAAGCAGAGCTAGAGAACGCGGGAGGAAAACAGGTTCCTTTTTGGCCTTTTGGTTTTAGAAAATAGACATTTCAAAAAGAATCTCCATAAGCACATAATGTGTTTCCTATGTAGAGGTGGATTGAAGGGCTCTTGAAGATTGTGTAGTGGGCTATTTTTGTGCCTAGCCATTAAAGACCAGAGTAAGACACTCTCTGATAATGCCACAGAGGTGGAGATTTTATTTATAGGCAATCTGAAAACGATAGGAAAAAAATCCAGATGGGGCAGGGCTTGAGGATTTAAGACAATCCTTTTGCTTTCTGAGTTCTATGGTTTTCATGATAATTTTGGTGGATTTTAGCAGCTTCTCCTTCCAGACTTTGAGGTGGAACAACATTTAAAATACTAAGGGATAATTCCTGTAAACCCTCAACTTCAGCTGTAGAGTGGAGGTACCTGGAGAACTTTTAAAAAATTCTAACGGCTGTGCCCCACTCTAAGAGACATTGACTTATTTATAACATATTCACTTAATTGCTTAGGAGATAGGATAAGGGGTAGGAAACTAGGTTTCTAAGGCTTCAAAGACGATTTCAATGTGCAGGTGATCTTGAAAGCTGCTGTGGCAGAAGAAAAATTTGATCACAAAATTGGATTCAGAAAGTACTGGAAATCCCAAAAGTTTTGAAACAGATCCATGGGAATCAGCAGTTAGGTTGAAAAACAGCACCAATTTTAAAGATGGAAAATAGTAGATGATTGATAATTTTTATTGAATTATTCAGACCAATAAATTTATGGTTATAGGGAGTTCTTATCCTAGCATAGTACCTTTCTTGATTTAGTTTTGTCCATTTGCTCTTCTATATTTCTTTTTCTTAACCTGCGGTATGATTTATAATCTGTAATCTTGCATGCATTTGAGTAGTTTACAATAATAAAAAATGACATATGTATTTACTTTTCAGAAAGCATGTGGCAACAGAAAGATGTTGATAAAATTAGTGATTTTGAGTGTAATATTAATATGCCTGACCCTTCAGTTTCATTTTTGAGCTTCTACGAATTCAAGTCAAAAGTGAAATTTATTCTCACTGCCTTTAAAGACAGCGTATGCTCATTTTTAGAGATGGCACCACATTCTGGATGGAGTTTGCATAGCATAAATACTAATAACAACAGCCTTGAGTATAAAGTAGACAAATGTTGTTTTTGTTAGAGATGTGGGATGATTTCAAAGCTATTCCTGGGAGTCATGGTTCAGTGAAAGAGTTTTAACGCAAAATAGCCTTCCAAAACTCAGAGTCCCAGTGGAAAGAAGTGGGAGGTACGCAGCCCTGGGAAAGAGGAACACCCTGAGAAACAAAACCTCAGATCAGCATGTTTTCCTCCCTGTCCATTTGATTTTTTTTTTTTTTTTAAACCGTATTTGGCACAGGGTTTCACTCTGTAGCTTCAACTTGTAGTGATCCTCCTGTCTTCAGCCTCCCCAGCGCAGGAATTACAGGCCCAACTACACCTGGACTCTGTCACCAACGCAGTGTGCCCTGGGGGAGGGGCCGTTGTGGCATGTGGAGCCAGGGGCCGAACCCTGGTCCTTGGTGCTTGCCAAAAGAGGTGCTTAGTCCACCGAGCTATCTCACCAGCCCTTTCTCTGTCCATTTGAGATTGAGTTGCTGTGACTCTTTTATTTATTGCCCATGTCTGTCTTTTTGGCCAGATGGAAAAGGGTTTGTTAGTATTGTGTCACTGGGGTCGTTTTTTGCCTTCTGGTGATTAAGAGTGTGTATTTTCAAGAAAGATTAATATGGTTTGGGGGATACTTTAGGTCATAGAAAAACCTCTCCCTTTTGATTAGAGTCAGTTGTAAACAAGTCATTCATTCATCAGACAGGTACTGCAGACAGATAATGGGCCTATCACCGTGTTGAACACTGACCTCTCAGTTCTGCCTGGCATGGAACTCAGTGTTGTTCACAGACAGTTGAAGCATCAGCAGATACTCAACAGTACTTTGTGTTCAGCTTAACAGAATCATGGACAAGTCAGAGACCCGGTAAAAGGATAAGTAAACTCCTAAGAAGAAAGTGAAAAAACTCTTCTGAGACTCGATGGTACCAGGGCAAGCTTTGCAAACATGAATCCAGATTTTCAGGTGGACAGAGAGCAAGGAATGGAGCATTGAGTGAGGAACAGCTTGAGCTCCTGCGTGGCTGCATGGAGCAAGAGGCAGCTTGCTGAAGCAGAAGTTGGAGGTTCCAGGGTGCATGAAAAAGAGAAATCCATACAAATAGCCAGGGGACAGAGATAGCCAGGAAAATACAGAAAACATTGTGTTCTAGTACAGTTTTTCACATAAGCTTTATTCATTCCACAAATATTTGAGTGCCAAATATATGCCAAACCTGGGGAGGGAGGACCAACTATAGTGCTTTGTCTATTTTTATAAGCTTTAAACACTTGCAGTGATGTTGTCATTTCTTTCCACTCTAAGCTAAGTTTAACTCAGCTCCCTCCTGAGTGTTTTAAGCAGGGCCCATATGGGCAGAGGCAGCTCTCTGCCACCAGAAATCCTCTACCCCCGCGTCCAATTCCCATGGATCACCAGAAAAATAAAGAAAAGGAAAGGCAGCTTTAATTACTTTTCATTCAAGTCTTCTTTCTGACTTTTTTCTTCTCCTTTCTTGAGGCTCCCAGGATCTGAGGTAATTTGTGTAGTGTGTTGGGTCAGTTCAGTCCTGACAAATCTGTGTATTGTTGAAACTGGTGAAGACCATTGTTTGTCACTGAGATTCAGGTGGCATGATAAGAGGAAGTGAAGAGGGAAGGAGATGGATGGGCTGAAACTTGTGCTCACGTCAGAGAGCACTGAACATAGACCAGAACTGATTCCCAGAGCAGAAGCAGACAGGTAACAGCAGGACTGACTCCACTTGGCTAGTGTAGTCCTCCCAAAGTGGGCTGCAGCTCTGCTGCCGCCTCGCAGGTTTGCCAGGAAGCCCAGTCCAGGCTGGAAGTGCAGAACTGCTCTCCACATCCCCAAGGATCTGGTTCCTATTGTCTGCTGCCTGCATTTCTGTCTTCACAGCCCTCTGAGTCGATGGCATTGTAATCATGGTGGTAAGTATTATTAATGATAGCAGCTATGACAATGAGCTGAGCCCAGGTCTCTGGCTTTGATGTCAACAGAGAAAAGGGAGGTTTTCATTTGTTTCAAATGGAAACAGATGCATATAGGCAGAGGAAAGAATAAGCAGAACAGTGGAGATGGTGGTTTCAGTTTGGGGGCTTTTAGGGGTCCTCTCTCTACCAGCTTCTGTGTTGAGTAAACCTTCCCTATGCATACGGAAAGAGTGGGGCAGGCCCTGTCTTCAATGTCCAGGCTTCTCTTGCTTTTATGAGAAGATGATTTTGTTTGGAGACAATGATAAAGGAAAGTGTCACACCTGCTTAAAAGCTGTGCCTTTCCTGATATGTCACAGTCTCTGTCCAAACCAGTCTTCCTCACAGTCTTTGTTTAAAGATGAGGGGAAAAATCCACTTACTGATGGCTCTGCCTTATCCCTGAAACTTCCAGCGAGGCAGTTGCCACACAATTCAGCTCAATCCAATTCAGTTCATAATTACAGAGCATCTGTTACTAGGGTGAGTCAAACACCGTGCTAGATGGACCACTTCCCTGCAGCGAGGGTGCTGCTGATCCTAAATTCTTCATGGTATTTACTTTCGTTGGGTTTGGGTCTTGGAAGATGTGGTCTTCACAAAGGACCCAAGATACATTAGACCTAGTTAGAGGTGTTAGGAAGTTCACTGCCAAGGTGGGGGAGGAGTGACTGAGTGGGTGTGGGGGGTATGTGCGCTTTTCCTACTCTGACAGGAGTAGGAATAAGGCTCCTTCCACCTTTGGCTTCTCTTCCAGCCTCATGCTCTGCCTGCTTCCTGGCCCACTGCATGTTGACTGGAGCCCCTGTTCGTCTCTCTCAGCCTCTCTTGACTTTACTTCGATCAGTTCTTCAGGGCTTGTGTCTCTTCTGCATCTTCAGCGCCCAGATGCCCACCCTCTACCCTGTGATCTAAATTGTTCCTTCATCCCTATATCTTTTACTTCTCTGACTTGAAGTCCATCAAGACACTAGAGCATGGATGCAGAGACTGTAGCATCTTAACTCAGGACACCAGCTCCTACCCCAGTTCTTTCTAGTTTCTCCTTTCTGATTAATTATGAAAAGTTGAACCTTCTTAAAAGAAGATCCCAGATTCTCCTGCTTTTTATGCCAGTTCTCACTGGATCCTTTTGCTCAAGCCTTTTGTTTTCATATGCTTGAATTCTGAGTCACTTCCCTAAACTCCCTCTGCACTGACTTTCTGGTTGTCCTACTCTCTGGGTTCTGGAATCACACTGCTCGGGTTGAATCCTGCATGATTTGGGCCACATTCATTTTTGTGCCTTTATTTCTTCTTCCTTAAAAGAGAGAGACAGTAGTTCAGGGCCACTGTATTGAGCCCTTGGATGGATTCAATCAGATCATAAATGTAAATGCAGAGTAACAATAATGAATGTAGATAAATATACAGTACAAATTTGATATTTGCTTCCTACAGAGGGTGATATTACTAAGCTAGAAGGGATACTAGGATGTTTTGTGCCTTGTAGCTTCAAATCTTAATTCCTTGAATCCGTGACTAAGAACATTAAACCAGAGGTGGTAAATGCAGTTTAGGGCTCCTGGGGATTTAGACTTTTTTTTTTCTTGGAAATTTGTGGTGTTGCCAGAGTTATTTGGGAAGGGATTAGATCTCCATTGTCATTTATTGCTTGTCACTTCTATATAAATTCTACAACCATTAAAAATTTTGGTAATTACATTTGGTGGGCTTAGGAGAATAATTTTTCCTCATACTAAATAATATCCTGACCTTGAAGAAAGAAGCTAGCAGGCATTTATCCTTAGAAATGGCATGTGGCTTTATCTGCAGAGGCAGTGCGAGATTAAAATATTAAAGTCTGTACACGCAGAAAGATAGAGGGTTCAAACACTATTTAAAATATTATTTAAACTTAATGTTGTATTTATACATTTAATTCATTTTATTAGCCACCAAGATATTTAACATAAAATAATTAGAGTCTCACGATTAACACCAAAATGGCCACAATTTTAATTAAACCATCTCACAGGGAATTAGGCTGCATAATGAGAGCCAGCCTGGCGTGGCAGTGAGTATCCCAGGAGTCGGGGTTGGACGCACTGTCACCAACTTAAGGGTCCTTGGGAACAGCCCCCCTGGAACCAATGCCGTGCACTTCATTACTTTTAACATAATAGGGCCCGGGGTTTTCTTTGCTCTGAAGCAGGCCTAACATAGAATCCTAATGTACAAAAGGGAATAAGATGAGTCCCTGAGAAGGCGAGTTACACCCTTTCTCCTCCCTTATCCAAGCCTGATTCTGGTCCTTCCAAACTCCCCCACTAAAGGCCTGGAGAATTCCCCAGAACATGCTCTGGAAACTTGCCTAGGGAATCTCAATATTTCTTCCTAGCTATAAAATTCTGTTTCTGATTCTAATATGTCCCTATCCTACATTTCAAAATCTGTTGCATCTTTTGAATTTTATTCAAAGATATATATTTTAAAAGTATCCACGGAGGAGGATTTAGTGAAAAGAGATAATGAGAAAAAAATTGTGTGCTGCTTGAAATTGAGCACCTCCCATAACTCTTTCATCTCATGCATGTCCATATCTATTATGATTTGGATATTAAATATCTTCCAAAAGTATGTGTGTTGAAGACTTCATCCCCATGCAGTGGTGCCCAGGGGTGGAGCCATCTGTAGATGCTTGGATCACTAAGACTCTGTCTTTATATATGGCCTAACCTATTTTCAGCTTCATAGATTAATGATCTCTTGGGAGATGGTGGAAACTTGAGGAGCTGGAGCCCACCTGGAGGAAGTAGGTCACTGGGGACATGCTTTTGTGAGCATATTGTTGTTCCCTACTCTTTCTGTTCTCCTTCTGTTTCCTAGTTGCCCTGAGTTGACCAGTTTTCTTTTACTGTGTATTTCCACCTTGATGGACTACCTCACCATAGCATTAAAAGTCACCAAGCCAAAGGACCATGAACTCACAGCTCAGAAACCATGGGCAGAAACAAATCCTTCCTCATTGAAGTTGAGCTTTTGAGTGATTTTTGCTGCAGTGGTGGAGAGTGATGTGGCCTGCCATTCCAAGCTCTACTTGGGCTTTCTGACTCTTTACTTCACAGAGTAGTAATTCATGATGAAGTTTCTGATTTATAAATGTGACGAACCTCTTCCTTCCCCACTGCCTTCCTTCCTCAGCTTTTATACTCCAGCTCTAGATTTCTCGTCTTTGGTGAACAGCCTGGTGATTCTTGAGCAATTTGTGCCCTGATTCCAGTAGACAAATGACCAAAGCTAGGAATTTGATAAGGTCTTCCCTGTCTTCTTCAGTGCCAGGCCCCATTAAAATCTGATGGCAGAATATTGGGAAGAAGAATCAATTATAAGTGAAATTGGCTGTAGATTACTAAAAGATAATCAGTAAAGGTTACCTTCCGTTTTTTTCGCCTTTTTGCTTATTCCTCCCTTTGGGCCTAGCCAGAGAAATTCTAACCACAGACAAGCTTTTAGGAAGGCAGTGAAGGAGGTGGGTGGCTGTAATCTATTTTGAGACTGGCATTAGTCTCCAACTAAACTGTTTTGAAAGCAAGGTAAAGGGTATCCACCACAGGCATTCATGCAAACGATCTTTGTCAAATGGTTAAATAAGCTAAATCAGTTATATTTCTAAGTTCTAGTTTTCCCTGTATTCAGTGTACATATCTGTTTTTACTTTAAACCATTTTTAAGGTGACAGTTTCTTCTTTAGCTCAGATAAACATAGAGAATGTTAGTATCAAATAACAGAATTACGATTTCAAAATTGTACCCTTATTTCAATTGTGTTTACTGATTTGCATCTCTGTCCCTTGGGGCTGCTCAACTACTGTGCTCAATTGCCCAAACACACATTTGGGAGTGGAAAGGACAGAGCACTGGAATGCATCCGTGAAAATATTCTCAGGAGCACAATCAAGATGTGAACGCTGTGGCTGCAGATAGAAAACCATGGCCGAGTTTTCAAAGCACGCCCCTTTGGAAGGGAACTGGTTCAAGGTGAGCACAAGCCTAGGTCACCCCAGATGGTGCTCTCAGGGGTCAGAACAAGGCCTCTGCTCCTCTATGACCCAGGCCTGGAATGAGAACTGGATTCCACAGGCTCTTTGTCGGTCCAGGGGCAAGTATGGTCAGATTGATACCGTGCCATAGCTTCCTAGGAGAAGGTGAGGTGACAACATAGTAAAACCTTCATGTCTTCATCTTTGTCACTCTATCTAAGGCCACTGCTGCTACTCCACTTCCCTTGCTCCCAGTTAGCAGGACATTTCTGGAACCCTTATCCACCTGGCAGGTTATTTCGATGCTGTCCCTTAATCGAGTCTTTCCTGAATTTCAATAGATTCTATGGGGGCTCAAAACTTTGAGTCATCTCAGGCTCTTATTGATGCATTCACTGTTATTGAAAGTATTTCTGGACAATTGTAGATTTGCTTTCATTTCTCACAAAGGCATGACAGGGACTAGGTTTATTTTATAAGTAATATATGCAGAAATCCCAGAAAATATGTCATAACCATAACAATGATCACCATCTCTATGCTCTTATTAATGGGAGATGAAATATCATGTTGATATTTGGGCATTATACCCTTAGCATTCTCCTCAGACTCATCTTTATGCATAGCAATTGTTATGTTTATACAGTTTGCACAAGACATATTTGTTATTTTAAAAATTTATTTCTTTATTCAGCTTCACCCAAAAGGCATTTTTTTTCTGTTAAAATGTGAATGCTGCTTACTCTTCAACTAGGTAGAGCATAAAAGAAGAAATGATACTTTTTTTCTTCACAAATAGGTTCAGCAAGTCTCACTATATTTTCAAGCTTAAGCCATGGTCCATGGTTTAGAAAGTGGCTAACAGTCCCTCTGACTGCATGAAAAAACGCTGCTCTCTCAAGGGATGGGGTCCCTGGGGCTGGGGTTGCAGTTGGGAAAGCAAAGTCCACACACATGAATAAAAGCCAGATCCTTGGCATTTTTCCTTCAGTTGTGCTTTGGGTACAGATGTTCACCCTGACTTTCATTTCACTTCAGTTGGATCAATATACAACTTTCCCCTGCATCATAAAATTGTGGCTTAGGCTTAGAACCTCCCCACATTGATTCCAACAGCTGCTTAAATGGAAATTTGGGCATCTCTTATTTTTAGCTTGAAAACAAGAAAGTAGGACATCGCAATATTGAATTGATTTTATTTCTAGCAGTTTATGTTTTAATAATTGCATCTGTCCAATCTTCTCTTATTATCATAGCTCTTAAGAATAGGACTCTGGGTGTGTTTCTGTTAGACTACTGCAATGCCTTTGGGGAAACCTAAGAGGGCTTTATCTTAGTGTTTTTTATCTTAGCAGGCTTGAGGTCACTGCCCTGTTTAAACTTCAGACTAAATTAATTAGGAGAAAGATAGAAAGCCAAAAGAATACCAATTACTTCAGAGAACATGAATTTTTCATTGTGTTCTAATAATTCTTCTGCAAACCTAGTGCTAGATGAAAGATAAGCATTTGTGCATATTTAAGAATATGCACACATTTGTATTATGCCCCCACCCCCAGAAAAAAAAAAAGCAAGACAGAAAGAAGCGAATAAAGAACAATGGAGACCTATAAAAGATTTACTATGGTGATGTTTTAAGGTTATATAGATTTTTTATTACAAAAATCAATTCCTCAGGATACATAATTACATTAGACAAATATATTTTGTCAACTGTTTTTACAGTTTTCACAGAAGGCGGAATATATGCTTGTGTGCGTGCGCGTGTGAGTGTGTATGTGTGTGTGTCAACATGAGAGAAAGTTAGTCTTCTAAATCCAATTAAAATTTAGCACTTGTCTCTTTTTAGCTGACATCCTCATTTTGAGGGAAAGAGTGAGGAAATACAATACACAGATGCTCTTTACAAAATAAAGATATTTGCTTCCTTCTGTAACTGGGGTTTGGCACAGCTGCTAGCAGCCCTCGGTAAAGGCACAGGGGACACACTTTTAGGCAGTGGTGTTTCAAAATCCCTCTGAAAAAAACTCTTTACCAGCATATTTATGTTTGTATTTTTTTTTCCTCAAGATATATCCTGGATGCTGACAAATCACTCTCCTTCTTAAAACTCCTATTGGTGCTTCTCTGTTGGCCGCTATGACCTAATTTAAATACACAATATTTGGATGCTTCAAACACACCATGTTAATCCAGCACCGGAGACCTCTGCTTGGCTGTTTGTTAAGAGAAAATTGTACCTGTTATGTACAGGGAAGGGGTGCAGAGTTGCTGTTAACTGCTTTACCAAATTGATTCTGACTCACTAGCTTCAAAATGAAAATTGAAATGCTTTTGCCTTTTTGTGGTGAGGAATTTGCTTTACTTAGCACTAAGTGGGTATCATTTCTTGTGATTACAGAAAAATGCATCATAACTTTTGATTACGCCGCTATTAAGGATGCACGGTAGCAATTGCTAGCCCTCATAAAGCACTACTGGTGGGTTCTGTGTAACTCATTTTTATTTGGAACAGAGTGGAGGAGGACTGCGTGGCTGCAGCCACTCAAAGCTTTACATGCATAATGAAATCATTCACCTGGAATAGGAAGGTGCTGGGAGGGAAGAGGTTTTGCCAATAGATTTTCTTTCTATTTCAACTGTATTCCCAACTACTGTGCCTCTGCTCCATTCAAACAAGAAATCTACATTTTTACATTGCTTCGATGATTGTGTAAAGAGTCCTACTATGTATAAACTGCTGGCTAGGGTGGTGTCAGAATGAAGGGATGTTGTTTGGAAGACATTCTTAATGCAGGCTAAAACACATATAAATAATACATGATATATAACATAAACTAAAGAAAACTGTGTTAAAGATAGAAAAGATGACAGGAGCCTGGATTCTTGAAGAAATAGCTTCCAACCTCCCATTAGCTTATATCTTGCTTCAAGCAGTATCTTAACCATACAACCTAGAAGAAAGTAAGGACTCTCTAAACAGGTATTGAATCAGAAAATATCATGTAATAGTATACGAATTTAGCTTAGCCCTGCTTGAAAGATCTCATTGTTATAACTTTTCTAAGGTCTGTTTTCAGTGATATTATGCTGGTAGCTTGAAATTGGTCTTGACTGGAGTATTCATACTGTGGTGATTAGCCCACATGATGCCTTATCAAAAAACTGATGCATTCTCCTAGTAACAGGTAGTCTGCTGGTTGTTTACTCACCTATTCACCTTCCCTGGGAAAAGTGGGAGAGAGGGAGAGAGGGAGAGAGAGAGAGAGAGAGAGAGAGAGAGAGAGAGAGAGAGAGACAGACAGACAGACAGAGACAGACTGATACAGAGACAGACAGAGAGACAGAGACAGAGAGACAGAGAGAGAATGAAAAAGACAGAG
>PVJA010000084.1:121876-176328 GCA_004027025.1 Myocastor coypus | reverse complement strand
TAGTCCTCCATGGGCTGAGTGTTGGAACATGCTGGGCTCCCATGATGAGTTTTCTCACTTTAGCACTGTGGCTTTAGTGAAACCCTATGCCCTTAACCCGTAATAGCTATGCTACAAGGAGAAGTTGAAGAAGGAGGACACAGAGAAAAGTAGATAGTAGGCACGGACAGTGACACAGAGGTGGAGTGGCCATGGCATAGCCTTGGGTGGATCGATCCTAGACATAGACAGTACAGGATTTGAAGAAGAGGTTAAATGGTTTGGCATTGCCTGGAAACAGGGGGTCCACGGAAGGCTTTCTGTTCATTTTGGAAAGATGACTTCTTGCTAGTGGACAAGATGGCATGGGCCAGAGGACAGAGAGAGGACAGAGAGACTGGGTGCAAGGAAGCCAAAGATGTCAAAGGGCTGAATGATGAGAGTGGCCATGGAGAAGGAAATGAGCACACAGGTGGCTGGGTCCAAAGCTTCCCTGGAAGCTTACTGGATGGAAGAGGTGAAGGTGGTGCCAGGTTTTAAAACTGGCTCCCCGAGAAAACAGTTTATCAATTAGCAAAGTATAGTGACAAAATCGTAAGATGAGCCTCATGGCAGGTCAGCATTTATTTCGTTTCATTTTCTTGTGTTACCATAAATGAAAATCCAAAGTCAAAATTATTTCATAGACCTCAGTGCTGGCATCTCTGACCCACTAAATTAAAGTCATCACTGTTTACCTCTGAATTTCTTGTTGATGAAAAAGGAAAAAAATGATACAGCCCATTGTGCGCTAAGCTCATTTAGGTTCTTTTTTTTTTTTTGTCTTTTTGAGACAGGGTCTTGCTATGCAGTTGAGGCTGGCCTTGAGCTCACTTTTGTAGCACAGGCTGGTCTCGAACTCGCACCAATCCTCCTGCCTCAGCCTCCCGAGTGCTGGGATTACAGGCGTGAGCCACCACGCCCGGCTTCATTTAGGTTCTTTTTTAAAAAAAAATATTTGAAAGAGTAAAAACAAAAATAAAAGCCAAAACAAGTAACAAAAAGGCAGAAACAAAGCAGCATGCAATAGTGCATATGCTACAGAGTTTCAAGAAAAGTGTAGAAAATTAACAATGGTTGCTACATTACATATTGTTATCATCATTCATTGGCTGCAGTGTTGAGGAGTAATGATAGAGGGTTTGGCTTTAGGCATGTTGAATTGGAAAGTAATCACAGAATATACGGATAGGCAATGTTAGTACAGATTTGAAAACTGAGTCAATATTATCTGGAAAAGTGTGTGAAAGTCTTGGGCTTTTGTCTGGAAAATCTTGAAGGTGAAGCTCAAGGGACTGAGGCTTCCGCAGGTTTGAGGCGCATTGGTCTGAAGCCAAGAGCTCGTAGGGATGTCATGTTGTCATTTCTCTAACAGTTGGAGCCAGGGAGTCCATGGAATCTCCAAAGAGAGGATTGAGAAAGGAGACAAGTAGGATCTTGGGTACACTGGGAATAAGTGTGGAGGGGCAAGAGTAGCAGTGGAAGATGCCCCCCAAAATATGGTTGAGGATGGGGCAATAATATGAACAAAACTGTGTTGTACATTGGACATTTGGTATTAAAATTGGTTGGCTCTATTTCCTCCAAGATTCCACAAAAGCCAGGACTTTGGTCCTGTTTTGTTTTACTAATGAATCTTTGCCCACTTGCTGCTGATTTCATAGTCACTAAGGCCAACATGTTTTTTAATTTTCATATCTTTTTAAACTCCTGTGACTAATATTTGATAATTTCTCACCTATATCTCTTGAATTTCTCATCCTTTGGCTTTGGTGGTCTAGCACAGTACTAACCCTCTTTTCCTCTAATAGTATCTAAGATTTAATGAGTGGAGCTGTATGGTAGACACAGTTCTGAGCCTGTCACATTAAGTCATATCATGGCTCTGCAAGGCAGGAATTGTAGCAGTTTCATTGCAGGAAACCAGGACACAGGCCAGGCAAAAACTGACTGATAGCTAAGTGGCTAGATTTAACCAGCTAATGCTGCTTAAGATTTGATGTTCTTAATCACTACTCTGTATAGTTCAATGCTAAAAAAATATACTTTGGAATCAAATGGACCTGGAATAAAAGCTTTGCTTTCATTATTAACTGTGTAACCTGAAATGAATCACTTGACTTTGCCAAGGAAAGATGCATGACTTTAGGACAGGAAGTCAAAATTCTAGGCCTGAGCATCTATTTCTACAGAAAACAAAGTACTGAGATAAAAAGCTTAAAGGTTATTCTAAGAAGTTCTTTTAATTTATTTTAATATAATTATTTACTTTTTTGCTGTGCTGGGGATCAAACCCAGGGCTTTGTGCATGTAGGGCAAGGATTCTACTACTGAGGCATGCATCTAGTCCAAGTTCTTGAAGAGGACGCCGCATTAGGGGTACACTGAAAGTTTTCTAGGGATCAGGGTGGATGGTGAAGTTAGCACAGCAAACAATGATTTGTGGTACTCATATAAATACCTTGTTTTCCTTACTGTTCTCTCATTGCTGGGACAATACCAGACACACAAACTTAGGGAAGAAGAGGTTTATTTAGTTCACAGTTACTGCAGGTTTTATAGTTTAAAGCAGCCTGAATTACACAGCAAGGCCTGGAGACACTGAGCTGCTGTCCAGGACGATCCCCTTCATACCTCCAAGACAGGCCTCCAGGCCTGAGAGGAGGGACAGCGAAGGGGAGGTACATACTGTCAGTTTAATGATCTGTGCTTCTCTGGCCCCACCCCTCAAGCTCCACACTGGTCCTCTGGATCCACCCCTTGAGCCATGCTCTTGACAGCCCCATAATTTACATGAGGCTTTGGAGGTGCCCAGAGAACTAGATACAAACCATAACATAACTGTAATATGTTCTCCAATAGAGCTTGGAATTCTAAATTTAAAGTCAGAAAAAATAAAAAATTGGATCAATTTAGCCTTGGGCACCTGAGTGAAGAGAACAAACAAGAAGTTGGCTATGTATGTTAAAAAAAAGTTAATGATACAAATTACATTTTATAGGCCACACAAGTAAACAAATAAAATAAATGGACAAGTAAATTTTCTCCCCAAGATCAAAGAAATGGTATCTGGATGCAATTTAAACAAGTCATAACGGCTGAGCAGTGAGAAAAAAGAAGATTAAGAAGTTGTGACTGATATAAGTGTAGATGTAGGAGTTTTTAAACTTAAGGCTAACACAGTAGAGCAGTTTCCTGTGCTTACTGAGGCCCGGGGTGCGGCCATTTGTGCATAGGATCCCTGTGGAATTAGGACAGCTAGGACTGAAGAGTAAAAGAAGGGAGACCTCGGTGGCACAGTCAGCTTTAAGTGAAGCTGAAGTCTCCAAGGTAATCATGAACTCAAAGTTAGAGCAGCGGGTGGAACCAAACACCAAAACCTTCAGTCAAAATAAGAGGCTTTCCAGGAGGTGAGCAGGTGCCAAAGCGAGGGCTGGTGAAGGAACTCACTATGTTATATTTTGAGGCTCCTACCAAAAAGATATTTTCACAAGGACAGGGTGAAATTGTCAGAAAATGTTATTTTATCATTCTATAAATTCTAGAAAGAAGGACAACATGGGAAAGAACCAGTATAGAGAATTTAGGAATGGACAAGGAAGTAAGCTAGGTATACTGTAAAGGAGGCCTTGAAGTGAAACAAGTCTGGCATTCACATAATCCACACTTGTTCTAAATGGTGGACATGCATAGGGAGAGTTGCTGTTCTCAAGGTCCCACTACTGGGTAGAAGAATCTGAATCTAATCATATACTGAGTATCTATCTACTGAACAACTCTTGTCAAGATCCAAGCATCTCAGATGAACAGAACTTAGCACCTATGCTCTAGAACTTATAGCATAGTGAGGAGGGGCAGAGGTAGAGGCAGAGGCAGAGGCAGATTCTTACTAATAGGATGAAGTAGAGTTGGTTGCTTGTTTTATGGATTCTGGTGGAGTCCAGGCCATGTTGTTAGCACATACTAGGTCTTGGGCAAATTTGACAAAAGGGTTTTTAGAACCAGACATATTAAGAGCTTGGCAAACTGACCCCAAAGTAAACATCCTCTGGTGAGAACTTTTCCTAATAAATATTCAGTTATGAGTGGTACACCTGGGTGGGGATGTGGGGAATGCCAAGCTCCAGGATGACCCAACAGAGGAAGTGCTTGTGGCTGAGCCTCTCTTTTCTTCTAAGTCCACAGCTCCATTCCTCTTCTGACAAGTGAGTAAGAGAATCATCCTTTTACCAGCTGTCTAATTAGAGTTTGGACTTTGGGTAGTGTAGGGTAATTAGAGATCTGATGATTGTGGAAGGCACTAAAAAAAGGACTCTGTAGGTTTAATAGAGGTTTAGAATGGGAAAGCCAAGAATGGAACGTATTGCTATTAAACTTACACCAGAAGCAATTTTAGTCTTCCAGCTTCATCAGCCTAGGACCCAATCCATGATTGTCCCTACAACCCTTAAAGGCAGGTATCAGGGTGACAATCTGAGACCCTGATGGTTGTAAATGTCAGACCCAAAGAATTATAACTGCCAAATTTCTGTTTACTTTTTCTAGCTTTGAAGGCATGGCTATCAAGCACAAAAAAAAAAAAAAAATGCAATAGGAGAAATGAGAATAAAAGCAAGACCACATAAGCAATGAGCTATAAGGGATAATAGGTAATGTGGTAACAATCTTCAAATTTCACTGGCTTAATACATCAAAGGTTTACTTCTCTTGTTGTTACATAGCCACAGCACATTGGCTAGGGTTTCTGCTTTATGTCATTCTTCAGTCAGAGGTGTGGATGGGAGAATTCCGGGTTGCTGAAGCAGAAAAGCAGGCTGAAAGGTGTCTGGCACAAGGAATAAAATGCTTGTCTTGAGTCACCACACATTGCTTCTGCCTAATTTTATTGGTCAAAGAGGGTCATGTGGCCACGATCAGTTTCAGGGGAGCTGTCAAGCCCTATCCTGCCAGAAAGGAGCAGGATGGAAACTCTTTTCTAATTTTTCTTTTTCATTAGCACATGGATGAATCATATAATGGACAAATTCCTTGAGAGGAGTTGGTATGCGTGTGTAATGCTTTTCAATTCCCCTTTTCTTCCCCTCCCTCCACCTATCACTTGGTCTTCTTGCTCACAGAAGATCTATTTCCATATTTCCTACTATTTATCTCTCATTTTGCTCCTTATTTATATTTTATGCTTCTCATCTAAGAGAAACAATGTGAAATGTGAGCTTCTCTGTGTGATTCATTTCATTTCACTTTATAGTCTCAAGATCCACCCAACTCCCTAAAAATGGCTCAGGCTTATCCTTCTTGATGGCAAAGCAGTGCTCTATTATGTGCAAATGCCACATTTTCTTTACATTTCTCTGGTTTTGGACATTTACGTCCTTTGAAGACTTAGCTATGAGTTGTGCTGTCACAATGCGGATATGCATGTAATACTCCAATATGATGTTTTTAACTCTTTGGGAAAGAGTACCTCATAGGAAAATAGCTGTGTCAACTGAAACATTTTTAAACCATTATTTAGTTTTATTCATAACCATAAACTTGATTCTGCAATCCAAGTACATTTGGAGGGGAGCAAGGAAAACACGGAGCCCATTGCACTATGGTAAGAGCAGAGATGCTGGGGCATTTTGAGCAGGTAGGTGTGCAAGGTGCTCTCCTGAGCTAGAAGAATGGTCTGGTCTGGTAGTGACAATACACACAAGTCACACGCATTCGAACTGTCCGCAGTCGGTGATGGTGATCTTCTCCCTAGTCTGGCCATTCTGGGACCGGAAGCGCTCCATGGCCGCCACCGTGTTCATGCCCTGTTTCACCTTCTGGAGTACCACATGCTTGCCATCCAGCCACTCGGTCTTGGCAGTGCAGATGCAAAACTGGGACCCGTTTGTGTTTGGCCCAGCATTTGCCATGGACAAGAAGCCTGGGCCTCTGTACTTCAGGATGAAGTTCTTATTATTGAATTTCTCCCCATAGATGGACCATCTGCCAGTGGTATCGTGACACCTGAAGTCACCACTGTGGTGCATAAATTCTGGAATAACTCTGTGAAATCAGGAACATTTATAACCGAATCCTTTCCCTCCAGTGCTCAGAGCATGAAAGTTTTGTGATGTCTTTGGAACTTTGCCTGCATGAAAGAGACTCGGTCCAAGGGTTGGCCATCGGCAGTGATACTGAAGAATACGGTGGGGTTGACTGTGATTGGCAACAAATGACTAAGAGGAAGGACAGTGGCATCTGCAAAGCCTGGAATTTCTAGGTGTAGTTTCTGGAGACTCTCCATACTGACTTCTGTAACAGTTTTACTCATTTCCGTGCCCACTAGCACTATAGAAGTGCTTTTGATGCCCCAGTCTCATCAGTATTTGTTATAATTTTGATTCCTTTATAATGATAATCCTCTCAGAAGTAGGACGGAAACTTAGAGTTGTTTTAATTTGCATTTTTTTGGTGGTACCAGGGATCGAACTCAGAACCTTGCACTTGCCAGGCAAGCACTTATTCCACTGAGCTATTTCCCTGGCCTGCATTTTTCTAATGGTCAGCAATGCTAAACATTTTTTTCAGGTATTCATTGGCTTTTTGTGGTTCTTCTGAGAAATGTCTATTCATTTCAAATACTCATTTTTTTTCATTCAGTTTTTTTTTTTTAATTTCACAGCAGTCTAATTTTTCAAGTTTTTTCTTAATGTATTCTGGATATTGATATTTTGTCTAAAGAATAGCTGCCATTTTTGCTGTTCTATAGGTTTTATCTTTACTTTATTGGTTGTTTCTTTTACTCTACAGATTTTTTAAAATAATGTTGTCCCATTTTTTGATTGTTGATGCTATTTCTTATGCACTTGGGGATTTGTTCAGAAATTCTTTGTTTATTGCAATATATTCAAAAGGTTTATCATTTCATCTTCCAGAGAACTGTTTTTATTTTAACATTTAGAACTTTGATACATTTTGAGCTTTCCTTAGCCTATGATGAGATATATGTGTCTATTTTCAATCTTTAAAATTCAGATAGCCAGTTTTTCTGGCACCACATATTAAACAGGCCATTTTTCATCTAGTGTATGTCTCTGGACCCTTTCTTTTTTATTTTATATTGTTTACCTTGCTTTATTTATTTTTTTATGTTTTAGTACAGGGTCTACGGGTTTCACTACACATATTGGACTTGCAGTGATCCTCCTGTTTTCAGCCTCCCAAGCGCTGGGATTACAGGTACACACCACCATTCCCAGTCTCAATCATTGTCTCAGTACACCTCAGGGGCAGGATCAGCACTGCATGCTGGGGCTTGAATCCTGGCCACTGCCCTCTGTCTAAGCAGGTGCTTTACTCCACTGAGCAATCTGGCCACCCTGGACCCTTCCTTTTTTTAATGTACATTTATTTTGTGCTTAGTGTATTCCCGTGCCATAAGTTTTTGTTTCTTCAGTTTCTTCTGTGATATCTTTTTCTTCTATGCAATCTTTTCCTCTGGTTTAGGAACAATTTGTTTTCTTTTCAGTAAAGATCACCTCAATATGGCAAGGGGAGCTCATGTATGGGTTAATCTGGCTATGAGCTCTGTAAGTATGGCAGTGCATCTTGGGTGCTTTGTTCATCCGGATATGTTCAGTAACCAGAGAATCTACATCTAAAACCTGAAGTTCAGCATTACTCTTTGTATTTTTAAGCTTGTGCAGTAAAAATTCAGCACTCTTTTTGGGCCACTGACCCTGTGTCCCACTCCATTGTTTGGCCTGGCCACACCTACCAACTCCACCACTGTAATGTCAGAATGGCACATACTGCTTCTTTAATGTGACATCCTTCAGATACTTGGAGGTCTTTCAGATACACATACCCTTGATGGCTTGGGCAGTTTCACACATGTTGTTAAAGTGAACCTGAATGAAGATTTGAGCCTCTTGAGTTACATGATTTTGTGGGGTTTTCAGGGTCGAGAGAGTAGTGAACCATTTTCACAGGACACCTCAGGGTGCTCACAGGAAGAAGAAGAGCAATGGTTTCTCTCTGGACCCTTTCTTAATGTCAACATAACTGAATATGGCTGGGGTTGTTTCTGTACCCTTTGTTTATTTTATTGATGTACCTGTGTGTTTCTGTGCCAGTACCATGTTGTATTTTTAACTATAGCTTTGTAATGTAACTTCCAATCTGGGGTTATGGTACCTCTTACCTTGCTCTTGTTACCCAGGATTGCTTTTGCTATTCTGGGTCTCTTCTTGGTTTTACATTTGGTTTAGAGAATTAACATTACCGAACAAACTTTTCATAATATGTATACTCGCTGGTTTCATGCTTTATAAATCTCTATCTTATTCTTCTTCCCTATTAGGGAATTCCTCTTTCTGAAAATAATTACAACAGTCTCTTTACCTCCTGAATCCAGTACAAAATTTTTAACCCTCCACTTTAACTCATTGCTATTTTCCTGAGTAATCTGGGATGTCTTCTCATTTCTCAAAACTAAACATCAATGCAGGTATTCCCAGAAAACCAGCTGTTGTTCAGTCTTTCCATTTGATGCTATGGTTTCCTCACTGTTGCCAAATAAATGGTACTTACATTTCTACTTTATATGATAAGAGTTCACACCCATGTGCAGATAGTAAATTATTTCAAGGTAGAGGTAACATTTTTTCATTATTATCCAGTTTCTTTTCTGCTTTTGTGATGTGTCAAGCACAGGACTTGATGCACAGTAGAAATTTATTTATTTGGAGGACTTTATGTTGCCCTTGATTTGGTCTGGCTGAACTTCAATCTGCTTTCCTTGATTCCTGTGTATAGCCTTGCAAGAACATTCTCAACCAAAGCTGAGATATTCTGTTTGTGATAACTATTAGGATCCTGGGACAGGTGTTTACGTTTGTAGCTGAATTGCTAACAACTGTTGTTAATGAAATAGCTGGAAAATCAGGCAAGGAGGATGAATGGGTAACAGAAACAGAGAAAACTACATTCTTTCTCAAAACTAAAATGATAGCTACATCAGAATAATTATGGATGATTATCTATAAATTTTATTTTTCTTAGTAGGTGGGGCTATCTAAAGTAGATATAGTATACCAAGTCATGCTTTTGTACGTATCTTTATATATGGTACTTACACCATGGGGCACAATATAATTGACCTTGGTTTCTATTTTTCCTTAAATCTTGGCTTCTGGTTGGTTGTTTGTGGGTTGTTTTCCCATGGTGGCAAAGTCAGGGTGATCAATTTATGATATTGGAAATAATAGAGACTGAAGAGGTTTTCTGTTGACTTCTAGAGAAAGAAACTGAGACCCAGAGAAAAAAACTATTTTTCTTTCTGCATATATTACACAGACATCCTTAGATTTTATTTAGCACATGTAAACTTCTAAAATGCAGAATGATGATAAGCAATGATTGGATTCATTAGTGAGATCAGATAAATTAATTTTATATTTTTATTGCATGTTAAGTGTCAGCTATTTCGGTAATAGCTGGAAATTAAAAGAAAAAATATATAATTTCCACTATAGAGTACCTCTAAGTGTGGTGCAGAATGTGTAAGATGCCTTGCTGAGTGGAGAACGGGAGGCTGTTTAACATCTCATGCTCCATCAAGATATTTTAAATGCAATTATACAGTCATGATGATGACGCATATTTCTGTTAAGCCAGTTTCTATGTGTGTTTATTCACTGAGTTTTCTAGTTGTTGAGTTTAAGAGTTTCAAGGTAAATTAGTTTTTTAAAATTAACAAGGGGACTTGATAATTACAAAGTGTATAACTAGGCTGGGCATTCATTTTAACCAGTCTCAAAACATAGTGAGCTTGCAGTAGGGAAACCTTTAGATGCTAGAGGCTTTTGACCCATATTCTCTGCTTTCCTGAATGAAAAGCTTCCTAGAAGCACAAAGCGATTGGTGAGTCTCTGAACAGAAGCAGCAGCACCAGAAACAACAATAACTTTAACAAGACTTCAGAAAATAAATTTTAAAACAGCCTGCAATGTGTCTTAGGTTCATCTATATATTTTATATTTACTTTGGAAAAAGGAAGCCTTATGCCAGTAATTATTTAGAATCAGAGAAGGGCAAAAGAACTTATAAAAAGTAAAATACTTCTTTTAGCATTGATCTTAAGCATAAAGAAAATGCAAATATGATTCTCAGGACAGTTACACAGCCAAGCAAGAGAGAGAATAAGGTGAAAATGAGGTGGTGGAACTACTTGGGGAAATTAAAACTGTAATCAGGCACTAGGGTTGTGTTTCTCTCCCCAGTGCAATAACAGAATGTGAACAAAAGGGTCATAGGGCAAAGGCTGAAGTTCAGCTCAGAAAATGAGGGCTGTCATGGGGCTTCAGCCTGTGCATATGGCAGGTGGAACGAGGCTGACAAATTAGCCTCCAACAACCTTCACGGTTGAAAATTGGGTCTCCAGCTTGCTACAAAAGCCTGGCTCTAGCATCTGTGGGAAGGAAGGAGACAATCATTTCACAAAGGTTTTTAATATGGGTAACCTGCATACCTAGGTTAGAGGAGGGGAGAAAGAGCAATGACTTGGGAAAGTGAGTGTTCAGTATGAAATTGAGAGTTTGAAAGCCACAAGGGAAAATAAAGGAATAAAAGAGGGATGAAGCAGAGAAGAAGAATGTGGAGAGGTAGCGATAAAAATGATGGGAGTGAGCTCAGACTTGAACGAGATAGGCTGCAAGAGGAGAAATAAATTGAAAGAGCCAAAGTGCCAGAAAAAATGTGTTGGGAGGAGAGCAATAGACACATATGAAAGATAAGCAGAGCAGGTCAGAAGAAAGAAGGCAGGGAGACAAGCAAAAAGGGAGAAAAGGAGGCAGAAGTGGCGCTGTAAATTCAGGCCTGCTGTAGCATGTGCAGGGTCAAGGGGACCGCCAACAACTATCTGCTGTCAGCTGGGCCAGCGGGAGCCTGGAGTGCTGGAGGGCAGGGCAGGAGCCAGAGATGGCAGCTGGTCTAGGTGCACAGGTAGTTCTGATTCTGGAGCTGAGACCTGGTAATGACAGAGGTGACAACTGCTTCCTTTTCTTCACACACTGATGCCTGCAAACACCAGAGGATGTTCTTTATTTTTCATTGGCAAGCTCTCTTTGTCTCACGTGCTCTCCAAAGCCATTAAAATGCTTATAGCAAAGCTCTGCAGTTGCTTTGTGTACTGGTAATAATGTGCAGGCCAAGGGGTTATTATTATAAGTTGGGTGGGGGTGGGGATAACAGATTTTCCCAAGTGAAAATTTAAGGAATACCTAACAGTATGGGGCCATCTGGTGAATCTCATGGAAAGCAAATTACTGTTCATAAGCATTTTTACTATCTCTATGCCTTGCTAATTTCTGTGTGCAAACTATTTCTTAAGAGTTTTTTTTTTTTTTTACAAAGAAGAGAGAGCAGCTTTTAGGTCTTTTCTGTGTTGGGTGCTCCAAAATATGTTTGATCTTTTAGCTTGTCAGAATCAAATTATCATTGGTTAGTTGTCTCTTAAGAGTTTAAGTGATACCCACTGACAGAGTCAAAGGTTGGTTGATCACCTACTATATGATCAGATGAGGTAGACGCTACGAGAGGTCAAAGAATCATAAGGAATTGTCATACACACTGTGCTAGTGAGTGTATATTTACACCATGAATATTCTGTATCTTTATGATAGCTTGGTGTATAAGGATATTTGTTAAAATCTGCAAATATGTACTTCACATTGTAGATTTAATTGTATATGTGTTTGAACTGCAACAGACAATAGGACTGTAAGTGAATAATGGAAATATATTCACTGCCATGAATACTGAAGTATTTATTTAGGGTGAAGAGTATTGATATTTGAAATTTATTTTATGCTGAATCAAAAACAAAATGGATTAGTGGATGGAGATGGGAATAGATGGATAGAGATACAATAAAGCAAAAGCAGTAAGCTGCTAAAATTTAGGCAGAGGGAACATAAATGTTCAGTGTGAAATTTAATTTTGCTGTGTTTAAAAAAAACCTTATAAAATAATCAGTAAAAACAGCTATCATTTCTAAGATTTAAAAAATAACTTGATGGAGTAAAGAATGGGAAAGGGATGTAGACCCTGTGGATCATGGCAGGAGGCCTTGGTCCCTTACCATAAAGGCCTGGGCACTTGTTGCTGGGCATCCTCAGCTGGTGATAGCTGGCTTCCCATGGACAGAGGGATCCAAGACAGAGAAGAGCACGGGATACCATGCCCCTTATAACCTAATCATAGGCCATCACTTCTGCCCTATTGTATTCTGTTGATTATGTAGAAGTCAGCCAGTTATTTAAAAGGGAGAGGGGTAAGGCTCTACATTTTTCAGGGAAAATGCTGACAAATTTGTGGATATGGTTTTAAACCACCATTAACTTCTAGATGGGATTTTAATAGAATTGTTAGCCTATAGTCAAGAGGTTTTTCAATCTCAGGGTTGCTGACAACTGAATCCAAAGAATGAAATAACCCAGAATAAAATAAAACTAGCAAAGACACAGGACTGAATACCAAAAGGCAATATTGAAGAGTTCTTATTGTAGCAAAACCTCCTCATATAGATTATATAATTTCCATTTGGGGACTTTTGATTTAGGGCTTGGTGAGATTCACTAAAACTAGACTTTTATTTTTCTTTAATTTGGTGCCCTGCCTGCCCCCCCCCGCCCCCCAGGCATGCTAAGATAGCAATTGAGACCGGGCCTGGTGGTGCCTGTAATATCAGCTCTTGAGAGGCTGTGAACAGGTTGATCACTATGAATCAGATATAGTGGTGAGACCCTGAACATCCTGTAGACCCTTCCCTAAGTTACAAAAAACAAAAATTGAGATAAATTCACACGTCATAAAATTCACCATCTTAACCATTGTAAAGTGTACAATTCAGTGGTTTTTAATATATTCATGTTGTATACTATCATTATCTAATTCCATATAGATACTCCAAAAGAAACTCTTTACACGGTGGGCATTTGCTACCTGTTTTGTTCCTATCCCATATTCTGGTAATTATCCATGCATTTTCTGCCTTTGTAGATTTATCATGACTTATTGGATTTGAGTCAATAGAGAAAGGGGAACTAAAGCCAGATTACTTGTGAGGAATGGTTTACTGGAAATTAAGAAGTCCACAAGAGATAGTGGAAGAAATTAAAGGACCCGAAGAAACAGAAAAAAAAGACAATCTGGTAAATAAATTTACGAAGTACTTTGAGGCCATTTTATGAACTTGGGCCCACTGAATCTAAAATTAAGGATGGTCCTAGAGATTCACTGGACTCTAAAATTTTCTTTTAAAAACATGTGTCATTTATACTGTGAAATGACAAAAAATTGTTCAAAAGAAAAAGGCACTGTGATGAGTGAAAAGGAAAAAAGATAGCAGGAAAAAGGAAAAAAAAAACAAAACAAGTCTATTATCATCTCTTGGTTCATTTAAAAAAAAAGTGATGCTAATGTAGATTGGAGAAATTTTTATGACCACATCTTGTACCCTGAGTAACTACTTGAAAGATGATAAAGTGGAGTGTATTAACTGTTGTTATTCTCATATGATTTTGTTATGAACTTTTGTTTACCATCCTTGATATTTAGAAATAGATGCAGCTATTAAACTCTAAAATGACTGTGTTATTCCAATAGGAAATGTCACTTAGCTATTGTAGGAGCAAAGATAAGAATTTTGTAGGTATCAGCTAACTAGTTTGAATGCGAGTCTGTATGTTAGAGTTGAGTATGTTTAGGGAGCTGAATTTTCTCATGTTGAATTTCAGGTTTGCAACCTGAAGCAAGCAACTTAATCTCTTTTTTCCTTAAATTTCTCCTTTGTAACATATACATAATCATGCCATTTAGTTTTTAGGCATGCTAAGCAGAGTAAATCAGTCAGCATGTTGAAAATTTCATAACAGAGGCTAGCATGCCATGAGCACTCACAGATGCTTACACTGGTAACCTATTAACGGGAGCACATTCTTCAGGGGCAAACTAAAGAAATGTGGTGCTTCTTTCATCCAATTATTTAAACATATAAAATCCCACATATTTTACACTAGGTTCTTGGGCAGATGGAGTTCTAACTGTTCACAGTATAAGACAGTGTGAATAGCGCTACTGAAAATCCAGTCACAGTGTCAATCTGATGACAGTAGCTGTTTCCCTTTGACATTTCTCAAAACCAGGACACCATCTTGAATGCTTCAAGTGTGAGATAGAACTGCTCAAACAGCCCCCAAGTTTTAAACACATTAATCTGCATCTGGAGCCACTCCTGTGAATGTCACATCTGCAACATCAACTCTTTGAAAGCTACTGGAACTGCACAGTGGAGAAAACATTGCTCTATAAAACATAAAGCTTTGAGGTCAAGAAAACGTACTGGTGAAAGACTTAATAAGTGAGGGTTGCAGGCTAAAAGTGGTTATTCAACATTTGAGAGGTATTTTGCTTTGCATAAGTGGACAGCAAGAGTACTGCCAACAGGTCCCAGGTCTAGAGTATGGTGCACCACCAAACCAAGGGGACTATGTCTAGTTCTTAGAAATTCAGTGGTTCTCAAGCAATGACCTGCCAACATGTACTCTATGTATAAAGATAAAAGTCACTTCAATGACTTAACCAAAAATCATTTTTAGAAAGGTATAACTGAAGGGTATCATTTGGTAGGGTCATTTGCCAAACAGGTTTTATATCCAACTTTCTTATCCACTGTCAGTCTCTCTCCAGTGTATGTGAGTTTTAACCACTCTCTCTATTCTGTTCCTCTGGCACTAGATGCAATTTTCTAGCTAAACTTATGGAGAAATGTTAGTGTGAGAAAGGCAGAGAAAATATGTCTTTGTGAACACCAAAATCCCTCCAAGGCTTGTCCTCAGAAGTGGGGTGTAGTGCTAGACAATAACCTTGCAGAATCCTGTATAAACCTATAACCCTATCTTTGTAGATGGGTGTTAAAGTCAGAAAACTGAGGTGCAAAGATTACTTGCTTCTCAGCAATGGACATGCCATCTCTCTTCTTTAAACGAGTCTGTTCTATTCAGAAACTTGAATTACCTTGATTGATAATGGTGAGCTGCACTTACCAGCCAGAAGTCTTTGTTGTCACTCAGGCACCTGTCCATCATCCATCACTGCCTGGCGTTGCTTTGCTTATGCTCTGAACTTGCCTCATACAAGCTGACGTTCTGACCTGGTGATACATACCTTTTCTATAAAGTCATTCCTCCCCTAATCACAAGCCTTCAATTTCTACTTCCACCTCTTTGCATTTAGGGTTGATATACAATGTTTCAAAAATCTGAACATTAGTCTTTTTATTTGGGTATCAAGTTAGTTGATTTTTCTGGTTTTCAGTTCTCCTTTTAACTGAATATAGTAATTTCTATCTTGCCCCAGACCACTAAAAGCCAGCAGCCATGGGCAGCTGGGTTGGTATCTACTTCATAAAGAAAGGTTTAGAAGTGAGTCACTACTCAGACAGACATCTAGAAAATCTTTTTGTCTGGCACAGACATTAGCAATGTTAAATTGGTTTTTGGAAGGGTTGCAGAGATGCGGAGTGATTTCCTTTCTGGGGTGTATCAAGGTTTAGGTACCTGTTTATGTCATTGCAAACCAATGGAACTGAAGTAATAGTAGTAAAAAATAGCATGATTATATTTAATCATAGTACAATGGCATAAACATAGAAAGATTTTATTTTTAATCAGGGTTCATTTTTAGATATATCTACCTATGTGACTGAAAATTAACCATGTATGTCATTTGACTCATTTGAGTCAGTATAGACAAACTGATATCTGAAAATGCTACTTAATGTGTTGGAAGGCTGTGATCAAGTTCTATCCGATGCTGATTCTAAAATGCAAATTTAGAATGAAGGCCTTGGAAATATACCTACACAGAGTAGTATGGAGAAACCCCAGTGCTTTTTGGAACCCTTATTGCTACATTAGTAATAAAATTTACCAATAAAAACTTACTCCACTTTGTGGTTAATCATGCTAAAGAGGCTTTCCCCATAATCACTGTGAAATTGAACATTAGCAAATAAGCTTCCTAAAATGTATTTAAATAATGTTTTTTAAATGAAGAGCAGCAAGAAATTAGACATTGGTTTGTGATAAACAGATACAGTCTAAGAATCCACTCACTTTGTGGGACAATATCTAATTTCAGGCTCTGATGTAAAGCCAAAATATCATTTCAGTTACCTACTACTTTAATGCTAATTTGGGGTCAGTAAACCAAGACACACAGTTCATCCCTTCATGTTCTTATTCTACCAGAATAATGTAAGGGGAAGCTTGAGGCCACGAGATATCTTTATTTGCACCTCTTTGGGATACATCCAAACCTCCCTTGGCTCTTGTGGCCTTGCGTGTAGCAGAGGCTTTTCGAGGGTTGGGGTCCTGCCTGGCCTCTTTCCTTCAAAATGATCCCCTCAAATTTAGAGGGGACTCAGTGGTATCACACAACTTCTCCATCTAGAAATTAAAGAGCATGACTTCAAAGGTGGGATGAAGGAAAATTTTGTTAATCACCCTGGTTATAAGGTAGGAATCATGCTGAGGACCAGGGAAATAGCTTAGGGGCTGGGGAGATAGCTCAGCAGGCTAAGCACCTTAGCTTTAGGAATTGCAGGTAATGGGGTTTGATATCCTGCACCCCATACTGTGCTGGCCCTACCCCCAGGTGTGGTATGCTGAGTTGGCCTCTGAGATAGAGTATGATGGCCCACACCTGTTATCCCAGAGCTGGGGAGGCTGAGACAGGAGGATCACTATGAGTGTGAGCTGTGCAGTGAGACCCTGTACCAAGTGCATTAAAAAATAGGTAAAAATCTCCTGGCAAGTTGTCTTCATAAATAACTAAGACTTTTTGTAAGATACTGTATGCCTCTCTATCACCTCTTGTCAGTTACAATACATGGGTGGTAAATGTGAAGAGCATGTTTTTATTTTCTAAATATAATTGCTTTATAGAGAGAAAATCTAAAAAGTGTCCATACATAATACATATTCCATAAAGGAAAATTTATTATACACAAAAAGTTCCAATGATACAAACATGGAATTAACAAAAGACAGCTTTGACAGTAGCATTCTAAAAACAAATGCAGCATTAAGGGGTTTCTATGAACTGAAGGCCTGTATACCTATAAAACAATTTGAAGACCACCTAGGCTGAACAGGCATCTCTCCTATGTGAAAGAATGCAGCACATATGTCTAGGGCTCCTCTGTGTTCCCAGTGTTCTAGGCAGTTCTCACAGGGGGCGGCCAAATGGCCTGCATATGCAAGGAGATAGTGTACACGGGATGGAGCAGTGCATCATAAAAATGACCTGAGAGCAAAGATGCAGGAGAAGCCCACGCTCAGGAGCACATGGGCAAGGACCTGCTCTCTCTCCACACCAGAGGACGCTGACTCTTCACCTGAAGACACAGCAGCTGGGAGGAACACAAGCACAACAGAGTGCTGCAGGAGCTTCCTCCTTTGGGAAGATTCTAGGGGAGGAACTTATTTTTTGATGTCCTGGCTTCTTTATTTGCTTTATGGGGACATTAATACATATCTACCTTATGATCTCATGCCACTGTTTTTTTATTATTTGACTTTAAGAACTCAGAAAAATTTTAAGTTCTAAATTCATGGAAAGAATCCTTAACTTTATGACACTAGAATCAGTTCTTAGGGACCTTCAAATATGATGGTGGTAACATGAAAATATAAATTCAGCGTTGTTTTAGTTACTATTCTGTCCTTGCTGGGACAAATACCTGACACACAAACTTAGGGGAGGAAAGGTTTATTTAGCTCACAGTTCCTGGAGGTTCCAAGACGCTGCCCCTGCTTTATAGGGACTGGAGGAGGGTCAGGGGCTCTGCCCTGTCCAGGGTGATCTGCTCCATGCCTCCATGCAAAACTGCCTCCTGGTGGGGTGGGCACTCTGGCAGCACAAGTGCTGTTAGCTCAAGGGTTAGCAACTCTCTTGGCCGCGTCCCCTCAAGCCCCATCCCTCAAGCCTTGCACTTGACAGCCCTGCCCCTCGAGCTGCAGCCCCATGATTTACCCGAGGCTTTGGGGGAGACAACTAGATACAAACCACAACAAGTGTGTGACCCACTGGCCCCTAATCATAGGCGTATAGACTCAGGGCTTTGAGAGATCGAGTGGGACACTCACAGTCAGCTGGGAAGTGAGCGATTATTTGTGAGAAATTAAATGTAATTAGTCACTTGAAACTCTGACAATCTTTGTAGTATGCCATAGGCAAATGTTTACTAAATCTGACTTGCCCACAAAAGGGCAACAGCGCAGATTTTTGGCTGATGTTCTGTCAATCTGGATGCAAAGTAGCAAATATATTATGAGGTTTCCAAAAGGAAAGCAAGGTTGAAATGGTTCTCCAACTTTGAGCTATGTGTAGGTTTTATTTTCTTCCAGGAAAGGAGAAAGGTGAGGGAAGTGATTCACTGACAGTTTTAGGAAGGAAACTGCATGTAGTGTAGGAGCATCGGCTTTGTGTTTTTTATTTAAAACCTGGGCAGAGCTCAGACAGACCTACTAGTTCTCTATCTTCTTTTCACTACTCTTCGTAGGACACTCGTTTGCACCTGATTCTCTTCAAAATCCTGAGCTATTAGAAGCCTCTTTTCTTTATAAAGATCCCAGCTTCACACATTTTGTCATAAGCAAAGGGACTAAGGTGGGCTCTATGTGAACACCGTGCACAAGTGGCGGTTGGTTTCCAGGATAGCATTCAGTATTTCCTTAGTCATGCTGCTGCCCACCGGTTTTCTGCTCTAACCAAGTTCTCTCAGAGAGGAAGGATGGGCACTGCATCAGTTTGTGGTTCTTCAGATGAACCTCCCCTACTTATAATTTGGTTGAATGGATCCACTCTGAATCACTAGAGAAGTCACTAGAGTGCACATGTGAGCACAGGATAATGCTGCAGTTAGAGCAGTTCCAGAAGGGCTCCTCTTATTGTTGCAAATGTAAAAATAGTACCTGAAGTGGGGATTATAAATGGGACAAGAGAAGCAAGACCTCATAGTCACATCTATTTTTGTTATTTCACAGCTAACATGTTGGGCCTGTTCTAACATAGGTTGACATTTTAATTCTTGTCTAGCAGCTATCAGGAACAAAGAATCTGAGCTATGATTTTTCTTTAGATGAGTAGTTTTGGGCCCAGCAGGATGGCTCAGTGGTCTAAAGTGCCTGCAGGTGACTGCAGGGACCACAGTTCCATCCCTGGCACCACATGCTGCACCAGCCCTGCCCTCAGGGCAGGCTGAGCTGGCCATAAAAATAAATAAACAAACAAATAAAAGTTCTGAAACAATAAAATAAAATAAAATAAAATTCTAAAAAAAAAAAAGGTGAGTAGTTTAAGTGCCTTTCAAGCTTGTGATGGCTTCAAAACCATGGGTGGAATCTATCTTCTTCCCTTGAATTTGGGGGAAAGCAGAGAAAAGTCTGGTTATTTGTGACTTTCTTGAGTAGCAGAATGTGGTGTGCTATGATTTATATCCAGATAGCTTCCGAGAACCTCGTGGGCTTATAGCTGGAGCTCTGGGAAGGTGTTTGTATGATGGAAACTCATAGTTGAGTGGCTGTTTTGAGGTGGGATCTCCTTGTTGGAAAAAGAAGAAAAGAGTCACTGGGTGTGGGACCCTGAAGAATTTTCCTCCGTCCCTAGGCACTTGTTTCTCTGCTCTGTCGCATGTCTACCATGCTGTAACCAACCATTCCTCTGCCATGCCCTTGTGCTGTGCCATCCTACCTTGGTGCCTGCTGACTGTGGACTGGAACATTAGCTAAAATAAACCTTTCCTCTTTTCATTTGTGGGTTTCAGATATTGTGTGTCTCGTAAGAAGAATGTAACTAAGACAGGATAGCAGCAGCACAACTTGGCACCTGAGACCAAGCCATACCGTACCACCACTCCTGCTATCATTGAGGAAACTCTTTCCAAGAGCCTTTCGCTGCCACATACAAAGACCACACACACTGAGATTAGCATGTAGAGATATGACATAGAAAACGTTGTTATACAGTGAGCCGCCCTGGGAACCTTGGTTGCTCTAGCCCTATCTGCAGTGTTTCTAGTTCACACCCTGAATCTGTGAGCAGTATATGAATAGATGCTTCTTCAAACAGATATGAAAAATTGACAGCAGACATATACAATCAAGCACAGAACATTACTGACCACTTTGGAAATCAAAACCACAATTAGATACTGCTTGACATCCCAGTAATATGTCTATAATCAAAAAGACAGATAATAAAAAGAATTAGAGTATAGTGAATTTGCATCATCATACATTGTTGTGGGAGTATAAAGAGGATCAGCTGCTTTAGAAAACAGTCTGGCAGCTCCTCAAAATATTTAGCATAAAGTTCCCCTATTCAGAAATTCTCTCTCTTAATTATGTATGTGATAGAAGTGGAAATATACGTCCACACAATATCTTTACGTAAATGTTCATAGCAATATTATTTGTCACAATAAAAAATGGAAACAAGGGCTTTTTACTGATGAATGTGTAAATCAAATATTGCCTATAAGAAGGGATGCTTTGAACTAACCACAGCCACTATCCCATAGTTACCTCGTTAGGCTTTGAGCAACAACTCTCACTGAGCCCTTGCACATTCTAGGTCTGCTGACAGAGGTATTGATTATTACTGCCTTCAGCCACACTTTTGGGTGTAGTCACTACCTGGCAACAGGTAACACAGTTCAAGGAACATGTCTATTCCAAACAGAGCTAATTGCAGGGACAGCGGAGGAGAGAGGAAGAGGGACTGCATCTGATAAGGCAGCTAGGTGGGAGCAGGAGAAGCCGTCCCTCCCATAGTACTCTGTCTTCTCACCTTGCTCATTTTACACTGTCCCTTGTTTCTTGCTCTTTACTTCTTGTTCTGTCTCAGTGTTTAAATGTGTGGGGCTGGGGCTAGAGTTCCAAGGCAGGGTGATTGCCAGGCAATTGGAAGGTCCTAGTTTTTTTTTTTTTTTAAATGTGTCCATAGCAACTCTTTCCAGAGCACACAAGATGCCTCCTACAACATGCCAGTCTCTTCTCCACGGAGAAAGCAGCTCATGACAGTTGGCAACAGTAAAAGAATTGTCTTTCAGGCCTGGCTCTGCATGCTTCCCGGGTCACCACCCTGGCTCTCCTTTCAGCACTGACCTTGGGTGTGTTTGAGAAGATGCGGGAGAGCAGCCTAACCCACACGGCTGGTGACATGAGTGAGAAATCAACTCCTGCTCCAGCCCTTCAGATAGCAAGTGGTGAAGCTCCTCAATCAAAAGCTTGTGAGTCATCCTGTTATTTAGGCAGATCCTGTGACCCCCCCCCCCCCCTTTGGCGGCAGGACCCAGACTTCGAGGAACCGTCCCTTCTGCAGTATATCTTCTGTGCACTCTCACCTCCCCTCCACCTCCAACTCTTCTGTGAACCTCCTGTGCACACTGCTTAAACACTCTGTGCTCCATCTGGGACTGAGCCTCTTCATCTTTGTTGTGGCCATCTTGATCTTATAAATTCACATTTCCAACCTTCTCTGAGGATGCTGTTTCCCTTGTTATTGGGGTCAAAGCAGAGCCCCCAATACGGGAAAATGCTTCAGATCAAATTTTCTTTCCCACCAAAATTGTACTGATCAACTTTGTAAGCAGGACCAGAAGAATAAGGGAAAGAGATCTAGGTAGATAAAACTTCAAGCAGCTCCTGCCCACCCCCCCCCCCATGATCTTTCTCATAGAGGCTATTTTTTGAGTCAAATTTTTAAAAAAATGTTTTTCACAGGTCAGACAACATCTGAGAGGAGGGTCAATCAGAGAAATGTAAGGCAGTCTAGAAAATAAAACAGTAGTGTATAAAAGTGGAACATGAATCTCCCGTCACAGCTGTAGCAGTCTCGAGGGACTTGGCATTTTCTAACTATCTGTATTCTTTCTAGTGAAATGTGAAAGAAAATACCCTCAAATGATCTTCAGTCTCATGATCATTATTTCCCTCTCTTTTGCTCTCTGTTTCACACAGTCGTACACAAATCTGCTCCTCATCACCCCCACCCCCAACACAAGAGACTGGTGATCATCTATTACCATCTGAGGAAAGCTTAAAGGTGGTAGGTAAGGAGGAGAAACTCTCCTGTGCCCCTGGGGGAGCTCCTCTGGCCAGAAGGTAATAGCTCAACACTGCCCCACAGGTCACTGGACCCCACAGTCAAGAAAAAAATGCTGGTGGTGGAGATAAAAGGGATATAATGAAAATGTAAACGAAAAACTTTATACCAGGCATGGCCTGACAGAGGGAAGATTGATATCCCATGATGCTTTGTCTTGATGAGACAATGAAAAATAACCACCACAGCAGCTGTGTCAATATCAGACTTGGTAATGCACCACTGGCTGTGGGCTTTTATTTAATCCGCTTTGCTTTAAGATGATAACGGTTGTTACTTTTCAGTGCCTGTCTGTCAGCGCCCAGCATTGCAATATTCCTCCGCAGCTCTGCGAGCGGGTTTCATTTATTTTAAAATACCATTTCACACACTGCTGACTTTTAACAGTGTTCTGTGTGAGTTTGTGAGATTGAATAGTGACAGAAACAACACTTTTTATGAGAATACAGAATATTAAAAACGGGGCACAATATACAGATGGCAGTTTTCACTACAGCTTGTTTTTTTTTTTTCCCCCTTGCTTCTGCTACTGAGTTTTCCCACTGAATGCATTTGTAGTAACACCATAAATGTCACTTTCACTGACTGCCTTTTGGCATTTTATTTAAATGGAATTCAACTCTGGCTTGCTGCTGCCTCTGTTCCGGCTGCCGTTACCAACTTGTTTTTAGGGTGGTTCTAGTTTTACAAAAGATCTCCCTGTGGACTTCTTTTCAGCCCTGGAAGGAGAAATATATCAATAACCAGGCAAATCCCTTGGCTAAGATCCAAGGTCTAAGGACTCTGAAATACAGACTCCACCGGGAGCTTACTGTGGGCATCTGTGTGTGGGCTTTGCTGGGCTCTGCCGAGTGGAAAGTGTCTCTGAATTGAAGAACTACTTGCGACTCGAACCCAAGTTACTTCATCCTAGTGTGGGGAGAAAGAAGAAGACAAAGCAAACCAACAGTCTACAGGGGAATCCTACAGGGAGAAGCTCTGAGAGACAAGACTGAGAGATGTATCTGGGCCTGGTGTCTGTTATTACGGACTTGAAGTACTTTGATTGGGACATTGTACCTGGTCCTGTTTCTCTGCTTTGATCCTATCTTGGCAGGTATGGGCTTACGCTGCAGACTCTCTAGACATGTACAAGGGGTGGCATTTTGCTGCCAATGTGATGTTGACATGTGCAAATTCCACTTTCCCTCCATTTTCTCCTGCACAAAATATTCATTGCTTCATCAGTTCCAGAGACTAAGTGGAATAGACAGGGGTGGTGAAGCCTTTTCCTAGGAGAACCTGTAATTTGGGGCGAGTTTGCTTCTTGTCCAGGCCAAATGAGGCTGGAAATGATCTGCTCAGTCCAGCTCTATAAATATGTCCACATCTCATGGATGTAGGGCTGGATCAGAAGGCCTAAGAGATTTCCAGATGAAAGCTTGCATGTTCAGAAGATCGATAATATTTCTGGATAAAAATTAAATAGAAGATGTAATTTAACACCTTAGACCCCTGTCCCTGACTGTCTTATTTACCACCCTTGTCTGAAACATCCCCAAAACAAGAGAAGATGGGAATATAGTCAGAAGGTCCAAATAGTTTGGATTTCATTGTTTATGAAGATATTTGAAACAGCTCTTCTGGTTTCTTTATATCTTCTTAATTATAAAAATTGAAGGAGAAAGGAAATGAAGAAACCAGATAGATGACTATCAAATAAACTTTGAAATATCTTTGTTTTGGGTGATTTACACTTATTTTCAAACAAACTTTCATAAACTTTGCAAAAGTGCTGAAGTAAAGGTAATGTGACAATTTATGCCACTAAAATGTTTAAATAAATTTACAAAGTGAACTTACTCCACACCCTTGACATGAAGGAGAAAAAGAAAATAGAAGCAGAATTCAGCCAGGGATAATATCTCATACTAGTTGCATATTTCAGATAACACATAGCACAGAAGTCTGTCTCATTGTATACATTCCTCATCTCAGTGAATGAAAAAGGACCATAAGGGTGATTTTCTTTGGCAAAAATCTTGGGTGCCATGCTGAGTTCTTTCTCATATGGCAGTACCCTCCTCTAATCAGTCACTAAGTTCTGACCACAGATTGGGATGTGATGTGATTTATATGTGTTCATTTTTCTCCATTATCACTGCTACTGCATTCTGCATCTGTTGATAAAGCAGTAGTTTCCTTGTCTTCTTTTCTCCTCAAGTCCACCCTAACAGTGTTCCCTGAGCGATCTTCTAAAAGAAGATTGTGGACATGATAAATGAAAATCGATTCCCCATTACTTGCTTATCTGCCTTCAAAAAAAGGAATTTCCTTTTGAGTGTATAAGTTCATGTAATCTTTACCCTCCTTTAAGTACACATCTCTCACTTAGTGTGGTCCATGTTTATTTTATTTTTTCTAATTTCTCTTTTTGAGAATGCAATACATTTGCATTTTTGGTATCCCTAGTGGTGCTCAGTTGAGGATTGGGTCCAATACCCTACCTGAATAAATAATTAATAGAAATTCACAGGGTTTGTATGAGTTTAAAGTAAAGTGCAGCTCTTGCAAATTAGCAATCAAGAACACTATGGAGCTAAGGTACTGGCTGGTCCTCTGCAGGAGAGCAACACTGTATTGTGCTGGGGCACCAGAATGGTCTTCAACCCAACTTATATGTGGAGGACAGAAATTCTTGTAATAAAGATGACATTGTAACCTCCAAACCCTATTGCTTGACTATATTGATTTCTTTTCTTTTCTTTTCTTTTTAGATTTGAGAATAGAGTTGAGCTCTGCCATTCTCTGCACTGCAGTTAAGTGCTGCCACTTGACCTCTGCCACTCCAGGATCCAATCAAGCCCATGGCCGTTAAATTTCCTAATTGAGTAACTGAAAATGAGGAGTTCTGAGGTTAAGAAGACTTCCATCTCAATTTCAGAAGAAAGTCTGGAAGGCCAGGCAGTGTACCCCCCAAAAGGGCAGTGTGTAAAGCTGTGAGGAAGAAGCCTACTTCTTGGAAAGTCTAGAGGTTTGGAAAAGCCAGGAACGTCAATCACCTAAGGAAAATTGCAAGGAGGGAACAAAGCTGGCCTAAGAGAGGAGCCGTGGGAGCTATGACAAAGAGTGCCATAAGGGTGGGGCCACATGGAGCTCATGATTTGCCACAGATCGTTTTGGGTGTTCCAAATGGAACTATAGGGCTTAATGCTTGCCCCGATGGATTTTGGACTTGTTTTGGTCCCAATGATTTGTGTCCTGTTGTGTATACCTTTTGGAATGGCTATGTTTATCTTGTGCCTTTGAATGTTGGATGTATTTAGGTGTTTATTTGTACAGAGGCTCACAGTTGAGAATTTGCCTTGGATCTTGGAGGAAACTTGGGACTCAGACTTTTCAACAATGATGAAACTGTTGGGACTTTGGCAACTCTTAGAGATGGACTAAAATGCCTTTTGCAGAAAGGGATGTACATGAGACTTTGGGGGTCCAGGATTGGAATGTTATGGTTTATATCTAGTTGTCCCCCCAAAACTTCATGTAAATTATGGGACTGACAAACATGTGGCTTGAGGTTGTGGGGTCAGAGAGGTGCGGAACCCTTAAACTCTTAATCCTTCTCCCCAAGGCCTGGTAGCTTCTCTTGGAGGTATGGAGCAGATCATCTTGGACACAGCAACATTACAGCCTCTTTTCCAGACTCTAGAGAGCAGGGGCAGTGTCTTGAAACCTCCAGTAACTGTGAGCTAAATAAACCTTTCCTTCCCTAAGCTTGCATGTCAGATATTTGTCCCAGCAATGAGAGAAAAGTAACTAAGACACTTGAATATGTTGATTTACCTTTTTTTTAGATTTGAGAGTAGAGTTGAGCTCTGCCATTCTCTGCACGGTAGAGAAGAGCTAGAGACAGATCTCTCTTGCCACCTTATCGGTAAAACAGGAAGTGGAGACAGAGGCATCTTGCAAATGTTCACTACCAGTCTGTTTCTGTAAGCCATGTTTAGTGTTGCAAAAAGGACATCAAAACAGACCTCATCTCTACATGTTCTATTATTTCACTTTTTTACCCATTAGTATTTCTCACTAATTAAAAATTAATGCCTATAAGAATTTTGAATAACAATTTTCTGTGTTTACCTTGGCATAACATCTTTTTTTCCTGATACTTGGAAAATTATTCTTCAGCCTTCCGTGCTTTTCACTTTTGATTTGCCATGTGAGTATCTTAGCTTTTCCTCTCCTCCTTTGATATTCTCATTATAGTCTTTGAATTCCTTGCCTCTTTTCATGACCTTTGCTAATGCTCAGAAGGAAAACATAAAAGACAGAGGAAAAAATCAACTATACAAATTTACTCAAACAAAAATACAGCTCCAACCCCCTCTCTTTTATCATTTAAAGTTAGGCCACAGAAATGGGATATGTTTCAGGGAGAGCCCATGGGCCTTTGAAGACAGGGTACTAATTACATTCTTCTCCAGGCAGGATTAAGCCACATAAATGGCAGCAAGTTCATCTGTGATGTCCCAAGGAGCACTGCCAAGGTGAAGTTGTCACAAGAGGAATTGAGTCCGGTGCTTCTTCTGAGATTTTCTACTAGGTTCCATTTTATGTTTAGGAGCAAGAGAGACTGTAGTTCTCACTACCTGGCCTTCCTTTTAGATCTCATTACCTGCCCCTTCCCACAAGTAGTAGAGATCCAGGCTTCATCAAATCAACTGAGCAGAGAAAGCACACAAAGTAGGGGCCTTTCATTCCCTAAGTGCCAAGAATCTCTTTTCTAGAGCTGTCCTCCATCTCTTCTGGGCTGTAAGAACTGACATAGTTTGTACCCCTTCTACCCTTGTTCCTTTGACTGTGTATAAAAAGGAAAGCCATATTAATATGCTGAGTTGTAAAAGGCTCAAGTCAACAGCCTCCAATAATGCCAGATGAGCTGATAACTATGGTTATGGACTTTTGGGCTATATATACACTACTTTCTCTTTGTGCAATGAAAAGAAAGATCTATACTAAGGATGTTTAGACAAGAATTTATATTTACATCTTGTACTCTGAACAACTATGATGAAAACAACATTGTGCAGTATTGTAAAAAAATAATAATAATAAAACAAAACAAAACAAAAACAAATCCAGACTCCCAAGAACAGTTCTGGCCCTTTAGACTTGTCAGGTTTTCTAAATTTATAATTCTTTTAAATTAACATTCTTTGCATTCCTTGAGATATAAATGACTATCACATTTCCCTTTCTTTTTATCATCTTCACAGAAAACTTTGATGTAGTTACAAGGCTTTCTGGTCACTCCCAACCGCCTGAAATACTGAGGAGAACCGGTATGATTGGTGACATCACAGCCAGTGCCCCCAAGTTATAGTTCCTTGCATGGTTGATTCTGAACGTACTGCTATTTTCTCAGCCAGGACCTTGTGTTCTTCTGCTTTCTCACCCAACCCCTCAATCTTTGCATATGTTTTGCACAACACTTCTATTTTCTGCTCCATAGAGCTAATGGAAATCCATGCTGTCTGGCTTCTCCTGTAGGACAATCACTGTGATAGTATGTGCAGGGTCTTTTGGTTGGGGATCTGGGCCTCTCACTCACTTGGGCTTCTACATCCTTCTCAGAGCTGCTCAAGAGTCACAGCATGTATACCTTCTCAATTCCCCTTTCAATTTCTCCTGAATCTCTCAAACTTTCATTCCTCTTTACAATTTAATTACATCAGCATCCAACTTTTCTCCCTTTGGGGAAATAGAGGCCGCTAGGGCTTCTGTGTTAGTCCACTAGTGGATTCCCACCCTCTCATGAATTAAGCCACCACTTTTGTTTTAAGAGCTCCCAAATCTGCCCTTTCTTCATGAACTTGCTCTTTTCTCTGTGAGTTGAGCTCACTAATTCAGCTCTGATGAATATTTCCCGTGGTTTACTTCTCACTTGCCCTAAAAATCAGCACATCTCAACTAAACTTATTAAGTTTCCTGCTTCCTGAACCAGGAATGGAATACAAACTTCATCCTGTATTCAAAGTTTGACTTAAGTTATAGAAAAGAAAGAAATATGTTTCATTTTTTTTCTCATATATAACTCTACTTGTCAGGTGTACCTTATGTCCATTCTATCTCAGCCCAGGAGTTAGACATGCTTGGTGGAGCCTTGATTCTTTTTAGTGGAGCAAAATAGTACAAGAGATGAAGATCTGGGGCCCATGTGTACTTACTGGTATGGAATGTCTTTGTTTCTTGGACCTTTCAAGGGACAGAAGAGGAAATATTGGCATGAAAATATATAAATGTGTATATATATATGCATCCCATGTATATAACATGTATATTGATACATGGATATACTCGCACAACCCCACATATGTGCTCATAAGTATATATACACACACATATATATATATATATATATATATATATATATAATTTAGAAATCAAGAATTCAATAGATATAATCACTTCATTGTCTTATTGAAGGTATTTTGGAAAGAAATCTTCTGTTTGGCATGAGAATTGCAATCTTTTACTTTTCATTGTTAAATCCTTTTTTTATGCCTTTATTTTTAGCCTCCAAATTACTATGCTTACACTGTATGTCTTTTGTATAGAACAGAATTGGGTTTTACTTTTGAGCTAATTAAAATTATTTGTACTTTAACAGCAAGTTAAATCCATTTATTGAAATGACTCACTTTATCATAGTTTTATTGTATTGTTTTATGTTGTAATTATGGTAGGCATAGTTGGCCCTCCATATTCCTGGGTTCTACACTTCCACAATTCAACCAAATGTAGCTGAAAATATTTGAAAAAGTCGCATCTGTGCTGAGTATGTACAGACATTTTTATTATTTCCTAAATAATATAGTATAATGATTATTTCTATGGCATTTCTACCACATTAGATAGTATAAGCAATCCTGAGTTGATTTAAAGTATATGAAAATGCGGGGGGATACCCACTCGGGACCCCCTTCCTGTCCTTCTCTTGGACAGGAGCTTTCTTTCCCTCAATAAATGTGTTCTGCTCATTAAAAAAATAAAGTACATGAAAATGAAAAATCTATGCAAATAAACCATTTTACACAGGAAACATTATTTTATACACAGATATTGGTATCTTATCCAAGGTGGGAAGTCATAGAGCTGGCTCTCCTAGATACCAAAGGATGATTGTGTGATGCTGTGATTACTATTTTCTCTGTTTATTGTGTTCTCCTGTTTTCTTTTGAAAATATCTTTTGGTATATGGAAAAATTTAGATTTTTATTCTTGTAGTGTATTAGCACCTTGCTGCTATTACAAACTACCACAAACTTAGCAGCTTACACCAGCACAAATTTATGACATAGCTTGTCTGCGGGCCAGATGCTTAGCATGGGTTTCACTGGGCTAACACTGAGGTGCTGGCAGGCCTGAGCTCATTCTGGAGGCTCCGTGGTGGTTTTATCACTTTCTTGAGGCAGCATAGTGAAGTGTTTGCTTTTCTTGTCTCCTGGCCTTCTTCTTCCTTCTTCCAAGTCAGCCATATTGGGCTTAATTTTTTGCAGGCGGTCATCTCTCTGGTTTGTTTCTCTGATTTCCTGATTTTAAGAGTCCTTGTAATTACATGAGGCCTACCCACATACTCTTTGATAATCCCTATTTTGATTAGCAATTTTCATTTCATTGGCAGTTTTAACTACTCTTTTAAATTCAAGATGATATAGTTATAGAATTTAGAGTTTAAGACAGAAACAATCTTTTCAGAGGGCCGGCCCGAGAGCTCAATGGACTAAAGTGCCTGCTTTGGCAGAGTGCAGCAGCTGGGGCCCAGCCCCTTTGGCATGCCGAGACAACAATTGAGACCGGGTGTGGTGGCATGCACCTGTAATCCCAGCACTTCAGGAGACTGAAAACAGGAGAGTAACTATGAGTCTTTTCTATGTAGTGAGACCCTGTAGACCCTGTATTGCCTGTCCTAAATGCAGTAAGAAAAAAAAGGAAATATCTTTTCAGGGCTGTTATTGTGGCCATCACAACTGGTTATCAATATTACTATTGTGTATAGATTGCTTTATGTCTTTGATTGTTGCAAATGTTTTAACATGTCAGTTTAAGATGAAATCTTATGACTCCTACATATAGTCCACACAGTGTTCAATGTTCTTCTTTTTTATGCTCTCTTCCCAATTTGAATTGCATTTTTGTACTACTTCTACAATAGGGTATACAAAGCACTTACTTTTAGTCTTTCAGGAAAGTCTCCACAGTGATCTTATTATAAGGTGGAACTAATTCTCTGGTGTACATACTTACAATGTTCCTTGATTTTAGCTACTATTTTTCTGTAATAAAATTTGAAGGACAGATTGGATAGATATAAGCTTCTTGGTTCACACTTTCTCCATCAACTTAATTAAAAATTGCTCTACTTTTAACACATTTTCATGTTGCTTACTGGAAAGTTATAGAAATATAATTTTTGTGATTGTAATTCATTCTACTTTCTTGCCAGAGTCTGAGAGAGTTGTCTTACCTACATCTCAGAGTAAGTTATTTTACGCTGTTTGTCTCTGATACCTGCTGAAGCCCTTCAATGTATCAATTCTTCTTTTACCCCAGAATGTCTTGAAAATAATAGCAACTATGTTGTGAAACATAATAGTCAAAACTTGAACCATCTAGGGATAGAGAGATAGCTCAGTGGTCTAAGTGTCTGCCCTGAAAATACAAGGACCTGGGTTTTATCCCTGGTACCCCATATCATGCTGGCCCCAGAATCCTGGGCATGCTGGCCCGGAACCCAGTGCCAGCCACTGAAACTGGACGTGGTGACAGAAGAGGATTACTATAAGTCCTAGCTGTGTAGTGAGACCCTGCACCAAATACATAAATAAAATATAAGATAAAAATAAATTTAAATCATCTAACATTGTTTTTACTCTTTAGAGAAATCTGCAATATGAGTAAATATCTGCCTTTTTTTAACAATCTTTTTTTTTTTTTTTTGTCTTTTTGAGACAGGGTCTCACTATGCATTTCAGGTTCATCTAGACCTCATTTTTGTAGCCCTGGCTGGTCTCGAACTCACATTGATCCTCCTGCCTCAGTCTCCCAAGTGCTGGGATTACAGGTGTGTACCACCATGGCCAGCTAGTCTTCCATCTCAGTTACTTATCACTGATATTTTTCATTTTGTTCTTTTTCGTTTTTGTGCTTTGTAGTTTTACTGATTTTATTCAATGCCTTTGTAATAAAATCTATTCTAGTTTGGGCTCTTGATAACAATATTTTTGATGTGCATTTATTGTGGTCTTTCTGTCATTTTATTTCTATCTTTGTTTTTAGTTTTATTTCTGAGTCAGAATATATAAGATATCTTTATGTGTTTAATTGAAATCTGCATTACAAATTATTTTAGCTTTGAGTTCGATTTCATTTTCAGAGCCTTTTCTGCAGCAAACTTTCTGTTCAGATTCTTAATTCTGCAAATATTTTGCATAGATGTTGTCTGTCTTTTTGTCTCCTCGCTTAATCATTTTAGGGAAAATAATATGAGATTGTGTACTCGACTAGTATTTTACCCTTTTTTGTTTATGAGCTTTGTTTCTTTTTCTGCTACATAACAATTTCACCATGCTGTTCTTTAGTGTGATTTTTGAGTGGTTATTCACCCTGAAATTTGCTGAGATTCTACAATCAAATCGGAAAAATGTTCACCCATTAGTTTTTCAGACTTTTTTTTTCTGTTGCTTCCTTTTTCTGAAATTAGCATATATTTATTTTCTTTGGCCCATCAGTCATTGTTTGCTTTGTTATATCTTTTCTACATGTTAGTCTGGATATTTTCTATCACTGTCATCAGGGTCACTGATCTTTTCTTCTTCATTGTTTAATCTTCTTTATATCCAGTCCCCATAGTTTGCAGCTCAGATATATATTTTTTTCATCTCTGAAATATCTTTTTTTCAAAATATTTTCAGTTTACTTCAACAGTAGGTTGTTATATATATATATATATATATATATATATATATATATATATTTCAGTAAGAAAGAAATAACAATGAGACAGCTTCAAAACACATCAGTAGGACAGTCACCATAATCAATACAATGCATATTATTGTGTTCATAGTAGTTGCTCAGAGTACAAGACACAGACATGATAGTATTTCTAAATACAATCAGTGCAAATATTTATTCTCATTGAAGTAAGAGAAAGTAGTTGTATGCATAGTCCAATATTTCATAATAATAGGTTATCAACAGAATTGGCAATATTTGGAAGCCATTGACTTGAGCCTTTCACAGCTCAGCATATAATCTGGCTTTACTTTTTATGCCTCATGGTTAAACTTTTCTGCTGGGTGGTTAAGGGCAAGTTAAAGCAAGACCTTCATAACAAAATGTGTAACTTATGTATCTCCCAAGGTCAGTCAAATCCCCTTAGGATTTACTTTGAAACCATGTACAGTACTTTGTAGAACTGTTGTGAGTGTGAGCTGTCTGGATGAGTCACTGCCATTGCTTGACCAGTTTGCTCTCTGTGAAAGCCTGAGAGAATGTTCTCTCTCTAGGTGACTCTCCTTAGGTACACTGTACATCATGGATCCCTTTACTCTGTGGCCCCATAATCTCTGTGAACAGAAAATGTGGGATGTCGCTGAATTATAGGAGCGTATTAATGGGTAATACTAAAGCCATGCTTGGAATGCTACAGGTTAATATTTTTCTTTCCACCATCAAACTTATTTAAAGTTGCTTGCCTTACATCTTGCTAATTTAATTTCGCTATTCTTTCTGTTCATTTCTGTCTATTAATTGTTTTCTTTTGGTCACAGGAAGCATTTTCTTGCTTTTTGTATTAGTAAATTTTTATGTAATATTGGATCTTTCAGATCTTATTGAAATTTCTGTTGTATTTTATTGTATCCTTTTAAATAGCATTGGGATTTGTTCTGTTGGGTAACATGATGAGAAAAAAGATTATTTTGTGACTTTCTAAACTATTTTTTAGACCAGGATAAGTGGCTTTACTTTTCATATTACTGTGATGCTATTCTTCTCATGTTCTGCTGAATGTTGCATACACTTGACACCAGCTCTTGTCTTTGACTGATCAAAACTTAGCATATTTCCGGGCCCATATGAAGCTCTAGGAATTGCTTAAAGTTTCTTATAAATTTCTCCTTTGGTGAAAGTTGTCTTCTTCATGACCTGTGAAATTTCTCTATATATGTATGCAATTGTTAATTTTCCCAAAGCACTGGGAATTTAAGTACATTTCCGAAACTTTCTCTGCATAGGATCCTCCTCTCTGATATTCTTCACTTAAAAATCTAGATACCTTGGCTGGCATCTCTAAGCTCTGCTTTCTGGCTCCTCAAATTTGAGAATATTTGAATTCTTTCTTCTCTCACCAGAGTCCAGAACATTCTTCTAGTAAAAATCTAGGATAATCATAGGGTTTGTCTCATTTTTTTGTTTATCTCAATACACTCCCATCCTGTTTTTTAGGAATCACAGTCTTGTGCTAGTTTTTTGTTGTTTGAAATGAATTGTTGAATATATGGTTTACATTTCTAGTTGTTTATAGAAGGATAAATTGCTCCATAAAAATTATTCCTTCATCAATAGAAATAGTAATCAAATAGGATTTTTCATATTAGAAATGGAGAGGACAAGTGACCTAGGAGAAAAGAAAGAAAAAAGGACAGTAAGAGACAAAATTCTGTGTTCAAAAATGAATGTACAGTTTAAGTTACTGCATTGGAGAAAGAATTGAGGATTTTATTTATTTGTGTTATGGCCAGGCTGGTGCAGTATGTGGTGCCAGGGATCGGACTGCAGTCTCTGCTTTTAAGCTTGCCTAAGCAGGTGCTTTAGACCACTGAGCTATCTTGCAAGCCCAAGAACTGATTCTCTGTAGGCTTCAAATTATTCTAATCTTTGTAGTTTAGAGAGGTGAACTGCCATTAAAGACAGGAATAAAATTTTAGATATCATGATGTTGGATTACTCTTTTCTTTTGCTCACTAAAAATGTAGGGCTTTGTCACAAAAAGAAGGTGGTTGGCCTCACTTGAGAAGCAGAGCAAGACCAGGATATAGAAAAAGGAATGAAACAGATGCATGAAGATGAAGAAGGGGACAATACTGATGGAAAATTAAGCTAGGGCAATGTTATGCTAAGAGTTCCCTGCATGCTCTATGAAGAAGTCATGCCATATTTAGTAGGCAATAGGGACTTATTAAGTGTCATTGATAAGGATCATGAAATTTCAAGAATTGACCCCATTTAATTTGATTTATGGACTTTTCTAGTCTTATTTGATTACTATGTTTTGATCCAACCACTCTATCAAATGCACTTAAAGTCTGAAAAAAGTGCTGTGGGCAAAATTCTCAGCTTTCCTTGCAAGGTTTTTGGCTCCTTATTATTGTGCAAATACTAATGTGTGTGCTGTTTTAAAGGAATACTGAAAATAAGACTACAGCTTCAGATTGGTTGACCCTAATATTTAATGACTGTCCATGTGAGTATAACCAAAATACACGAGCTCTTTAGTAGCAAAAAGTTAAAGACATGGGAGTTATTCACCATAATGAAGAGTTCTGTTGTTGTTTTTGTGATAGAGGTGGACACAGGGATGGTATGGGCAAAGAGCAACTCTTGAAGCTGAGAATTTCCCACTAAGTTAGTAAGGACATCAGCTACAAGGAACTGATTTCTACCATAACGAAGATGGGGTTGGAAAAAACTTTCAAGCTCCAGAGGAGAATGTACTGATAATAACTTGATTTCAATTCCAATGGAGAGAAGCAGCCATATTCTATGAAATTTCTGATCTACAGTTATGTGAAGTACTGCAAAAGAATTATTTTAAATTGCCAAGCTTATCAAATGGCAATATAAAGCAATAGAAAGCCTCATAGGATATTTTATAAATAATATGATTCATTGAAGTTCATAATAAGAACCTTTAAAAGATTAAAGTAGATTACAAGTTGAAAATTATCTCATATGAGAGCTTTTGGTTTAAAGGATGAAAGAACCTTTACTTATCTATTAGATAGATGATCCATTGCAATGTCTTTGTATGTGGATGATTTTGAGGTTGAACCCAGCACCTTTGTACTAAACGTTATCTCTAGCCTCTCATTTTTGAATTTTCACTTTTTACTTTTTTTTTTTTTTTTTTTTTTTTTTTTTTTTTTTTTTTTTTTTTTTTTTTTTTTTTTTTTTTTTTTTTTTTTTTTTTTTTTTGCTTTTTGAGACAGGGTCTCACTATGCAGTTCAGGCTGGCCTTGAGCTCACTTTTGTAACCCAGGCTGGTCTCGAACTCACACCGATTCTCCTGCCTCAGCCTCCCAAGTGCTGGGATTACAGGCGTGCGCCACCACGCCCGGCACTCACTTTTTACTTTAGACAGGATCTTACCAAGTTGGTAAGCTGCCCAGGCTGGGCTTTAATTTATAATCTTCTTACCTGAAGCTCTCAGAGTGCTGAAATTTTAAGCATTTATCACTAAACTCTGTTTTAATTATTGGTGTATTAAAAATGGATATCAATATGCATAGGGTAGGGGGTATAAATGTCGACCCAGGTCTTGTCTTCTAGGTAGTATGCATCACTTCTGCAACATGTAGTTTGTATTATATTAAACTTTACCATAGATAGTTATGGTTTATGTATAGGTGTCCCCCCAAAGCTTCTTGCTGTGGGCAGGCTTCTGGAGTTTGTAATTGATTATTGTGGAAATGGGTGCTGACCCCTTCCCTGGGGCAGGTGATTTACATTTCAATGTGAGGGAGGAAGAGAAGTTAGCTGAGCAGCAGCCCTCCCTGCCCTCTTGCTCTTAGCCCTCACCATGAGAGGTTGCCCTCTGCCATGTGCCTCTTTGCTTTGGAACCAGCTGAATATGGACTGAAACCTCCAGTAACTATGAGCTAAATAAACCTTTCCTTCCCTCATTTTGAGTGTCAGGTATTTGTCCCAGCAATGAGAGAAGAGTAACTAAGACAGATAGTGTTTAATAAGTTGGTTTGTAGCAATCTTCTCCAGTCTACTTGCTTTATACTTATTTAGTGTATGATTTGTATGCGCTTGAGTTTTGTGTTCTGTCATTCAACCTTGACTTTAATTCTATAACTCCCAAGTAGTGGTACCTCAGTGTGTTCTCTCCCATATCTTCTTATTAAGTTACAGAGCTATATTTCATGATTCTTTTCATTTCTTGGCTTTTATTATTACCTCTCATTTAAAATTATAGCCCTAGTATCATTCTTTTTAAAAATTTTAATTTATTTATTTAAATTTTTAAGAATTATTTTTATTTTTTATAATAATTAATGTATTGCATATTGTCTTTGTCCCAGTTGTTCTGAGTACAGGATGCAGACATGATTTTTTGTCTAAACGTCCTTAGTACAGATCTTTCTTTTCGTTGCACTAAGAGAAATTAGCTGTATGCATAGTCCAATAGTTCATACCAGTAGTGGATTATCAGCTCATTTGGCATTATTGGAAGCTGTTGACTTGAGCCTTTTACAACTTGGCATGGCTTTACTTTTTATGTCTATTTAGTACAGGGTCTACAGGGTCTAACTACACAGATTGGATTCTTAGTGATCCTCCTGTTTTTAGCCTCCCAAGCCCTGTGATTACAGGTACATGCCACCATGCCCAGTCTCAGTCACCCACTCAGTGTGCCCTGGGGGTGGGGCCAGCACAGCATGCTGGGGATTGAACCACAGTCCTTGCATCTGCCTAAACGTGCTTTAATCTGCTGAGCTTTCTGGCTGGCCCTCCTAGTATCATTCTTATGGAAAGCACCCTTTCAGGACACTCAGGTACTTTTGGTAATGCTGAGAATCACATGTTTTCCCTGAGTCCTAAACATCATTTCCTATCTAGAATAAAGGGATGAAATTGCCAAACCAAACAAGGAAGATAGTTTGGATCAGTGGTGTTAAGCCTACAGCATGTGTGTGCTGCAGAGGGCTGTTTGTATCACTAAAAGCTTTAAAAGGTTCCATATTCTTGGTCTACATGATAAATATGGCAAAGGTTTTAATTCATACATTTAGATTTAGTTATTCCTTTATGTACAAACTATATTGCAATTCATTCTAAAAACTGGGCAGTCATTGATGGAATGATCACAGGCTGATTTTCGGCCATTGTTAAATATAACCTCTTCTCTTCTGCAACTGTTGAAGTACTAATGATATTTCCGTGATTCTGTACTGTGCTACAAGATTAAAAAGAGTTGATTGCAATTTTGTCTTGGTATGTATGAATCCTTGATCAAAGAATTCTACTTTTAGTAATGATTAATGTGAAAAGTTTATTACAGAAAGAGATATCTTTTAACTATCCTGCTGATTGAAGTTAAACCTGCTAATCAATAATGAGACAGATGTCTTTTCAGATTTTCTTGACTGACTTGATTTTGGTATGTCAGAAAAAGATCAATTTCTGCATAGGTGGGATGGCTGTGATAAGGTAAGGTGAGGTGAGAGAGTGATAAGAAGGCTTAGCATGGAGCTGGATTTCTATAGAAAGCATACTTATAAAGATGGAGTTAAATAATTTTCATTATAGCTTAGGCAGCCAACAATGGACTCTGTAAAGTAGGGAAAATACAAAGTTTTGCCATTTTACAAGCTAGGGCATACCCTTTGTGGCTTCTATTGAAGTGGTTTTAATATAAAATTAAAAAGAAAGACCTAAGCCGGGCGTGGTGGCTCACGCCTGTAATCCCAGCACTTGGGAGGCTGAGGCAGGAGGATTGGTGTGAGTTCGAGACCAGCCTGGTGAGCTCAAGGCCAGCCTGAACTGCATAGCAAGACCCTGTCTCAAAAAGACAAAAAAAAAGAAAGACCTTGACTAATATCATCTTCCAAAGCTATTTGTGAATATGGACTTAACTAGAAAAGTTAACCCTGGTTGAAATCCTTTTAAGAAATAGGCACTCAGATAGTATAAGGTATATATTTTTTGCTAAGCTTATACTTCATAAGATACTGAGTACACCTAATCCTTCTCTGTCTCTGTCTCTGTTTCTGTCTCTGTCTCTGTCTCTGTCTCTCTGTCTCTCTCTCAAACAAAAACAATAACCCCAAACTCTGAAACTAAAGCATATAATAGGAATTCCAATAGCTTATTGCCTGAATTGTATAAAAAAGGGAAAGGAAAAGGAAATCCTGTTTCTGTTTCTTCAGTGGAGCCCCAGTGTTTCTCTGTCCCTGTTTGACTTGGAATTCATTTTTTCTAAAATAATTGGCAGAACTAATTAATAAATTTATATGGATTTGATAACCATGTGATGGTTTGAATTTATAAGTTTCATATACCTTAATAGTCATAAAAGTGTAAGGATTTTTTTTAAATTTAATTTTATTTTTATTAAACCTCATTTATTTATGTGTTATGGTCAGCTCAGCCTTCCCTGGGGAAGGGTTGTGCAGCATGTGGTGCCAGGGATCGAGCAGCAGTCCCAGTGCTTGCCTGAACTTTCCTAGGCGGGCACTTGTGCCATGGAGCCATCTCCCCAGACCAGGATTTGCTATTGTTTTGTTATCTTTTGTTAAACTGTGGTGCTTGAAGAGGAATTTAGACATTTCATTTAAATGTTGAAATCCACGGACTGTACTCTGTAGAACGATTGTGAGGACAATATGCAACATGTCAACTTTCAAAAAAAAAAAAAGAAAGGGGAAAAGAAAAAAAAAAGTAATGTTGATTTAAAAGTGTTAATGTTTAATTGCTTGATCAATCTTATATACATATATGTATTAATCTAAACTGATCTGATGATGAAAATATGTAATATAACCTTTGTTAAATTTAAACAATAAAAATATTAAATTAAAGAAAAAGATATCCACAGATAAAGTTACTTTTGTTATTGATAACAACTCTAATGATGCTTATCCTTTAATTCCTCACATTCATGGTTTTTCAATCTCTTTTCTTGATCAGTCTTGCTAGAATTTATTCATTTTGTTAGTTTTTCAAAAGCATTTGGCTTTATCGATGGTATATATTTTATTTTTTTCTAAAATATGTTACTAATCTCTTGATTTTAGACTTTTAATTTTGTAATATATGCTTTTAAGGATATGTATTTCATCCTAAGGAGAGTCTTAGAAGAACTCTATATATTTTTTTTTGTCATTCAGCTTGAATAGTCTCAAATTACCATCAAGATTTCTTTCTGCTTTTACTCATATCTTATGTAAAATATGGGGGAAAGGCTTTCAGGTTAGTTCAGTGGTTTAAGTGCTTGTGCAGGCAATCCCAGTCAGGCACAGGGGACAATGGTTCAATCCCCAGACACACCCTTCAGGCAGCCTGAGCCAGCCACCTACCCCCTCCCCCAAATATCCTTATCTTATCTTATCTAGAATATGGGTATTTTTAAAACTGTCTTTTCATTGTAGTGGATTTCTAATTGATAGTTAACCTATTACACACAACTAAATTAAATTAGCATGGTGCTGGGTGCAGGAGGCCCACCTGAGGGCTGTGGCCAGCAGCATAAGGCAGAACAAGAGAAGCTGCCAAAACACTGTTAGGGATACTGTTTGGAGAAGCTGTTGGAGCTGTTGGAAGATGAAGCTGCTCGTTCTCCTGGGCCGTTTTACTGGAGGTCCTTGTCATTCTGGCTTTCCCAGGGAACTTTTGAGAAACTTGGTCCTCTTGAGCATCACTTCCTAGTTCTGTAAGAGAAGACGGTGCATTGCTCAGCCTCATGGAGAATCTTGCTGCATTGGCTTTTCTGATGGGAACTTGGCTTTCCTCATCACTGGAGGAACTCAGGACCTCACTGTTGCTGAGTATGGTCATGGTACTTTTGAGGAAGCTCTGGTGCTAACCCTGAGCATTGCTTCCCAGCTTCATTTCAGATCCCTCAAGTTGCTAACACACATCTTTCATCCCACTGGCATAGACGTTCTAAGTTCCACCACTGACCTTTGGACCTTTCCAGCGCAGATGGGTGAGGAAGGCCTGAATGAGACTGTTGTGGGCTCTAGGCCTCGAGCTGGACTTGCTGGAGGCATTCTTATGAGCTCTAGGTTTTCAACTGGACTCAGCAGGATATTAGAATCTATGCCCTCAGCTGGAGTCTTTAGTGTCTATGTGTATAAACAGATTTCTTGTGCTTTTTAGTATATGATTCTTGGATGATTCATTATAAAATACTATTCTAAGATATACCCTGTATTATATTGTTTGCTTTGAAAGAACCCCAAACCATGGTATATTTAAAACTTACCAACAAAACCAGTTTCTGCATAATTTGTTTATTTTGAGTTTGAGATTTCATCTTCTGATCAGGTTTGGGAAATATTAATACCTCTTTTCATTAAAAAATGTATATTGTTCAGTGATTTGTCCAAACTTATGTATATTAAGACACATGCATGTAATATCAATATATATGTATTTATATCAAAGTCTATTAATTATGTTGTTAAAAAAATCTATTTCCTTCTGATTCTTTTGCTTTCTTATCCTATTGGTTATTGAGAAAAACATTTATTTTTGTATAATGACCATATTCTTCTTTAAATTCTACCAATAGTTGACAAATCTGCTATATTTTTGGAAAATTATTAGTTGTATACAAGTTTAAAATTCTTGAAATTTTTCTGGCAAATTTATGCATGTATCACTGTACAATGTCCTCATTTACCCTTAAAGTAGTACCACTTTATTATTTGTTTTGTTTCCCATCACACAATCCTGAGTGATTTTAAGTTCAAATCCATGCAGGTATTATTAGTCAAAATTTATACAAATCATCTGAGGCTAGGGTAACATTTTTTTTTTTTTTTTTAAGAGGATTGTGTACCTCTGAATCTCCTACAAGCAGAAACAATCTGAAATGTTAGAGTCTGAAATAATGTGCATTGGTGCTAGGCCTTGTTGGATTGCAAGTCACAGTCATGCTTGTTTGGTGGCTCATTTGAGACAGCTTAAGGGGGCAAGCATTCCCCAGGGCACTCCTTGAAATGCCTGGCCTCTGGCTTTCTGTCTGTCTTGGCAGCCTCTTGTGGGAATGGGAAATGCTGTTATGAGAAAACACCTTCAGCATTCTGCTCAGCTCCTGGGTTTGCTTTCTTCTCACTCATGCGATCATAGTCAGTGGATGCTTTACTTCTTCAGACAGTGTTGTTTTGTTTGTGGTGCTGGAGATCAACCCAGATCTCACCCATGCCAGGGGTCTATAACATGCTCCATCACCTGCCCTGACAAGGAATCTTTAACCAAATCATAGCTGAATGATTTAAATCCTTTTCTCAAGTAGGTCTCAACTTTACCCCAGAAGGACTTGAATAAAACATTAACCTAGTTTTAACAGATTAAGAATCATGATGGCCCCTACTCCCTCCTAAAATATCTTACTGAAAAATAATCAAGGACTCTTAAAGAACTGACTGTTCCATATAACATGTCAAGTAGATTTCCTGCCTCCTAACCTCTACAAAAGAGTCCGAACCTAAATTTAATAACCTCCAGTTATCAAACCCAGAAGGTTTCACATGGATCAATGACCCTTTCCCAATTTTTCAATATTTTTGTTTCCTTGTGTTATGGTTTATGTCTAGTTGTCCCCCCAAAGCCTCATGTAGTCATTGGGTGGGGACTTCTATAGACTGAGATTTGGCTCATGAGTCACTGGCGTTCTGTGTTTTAGTACTGATGGGATTATTGGTCTGAGTAGGGCTGGCACTATGGGTGTGGTCTAGGGCAGATATCCTAGGGCAGAGAGCCTGATAAGAATATAAAGAGAGACAGAGACAGACTAGAGCTGTTGCTCTCTGCTGCCCTGTTTGGTTGGCTGCCTCTGCCACCATTTTGTTGCTGTACCACCGCCATGAACTGTTTGCTCTCTGCCCTGTTCCACTCAGCCTTGGGCCAGCCGAATATGGACTGAAACCTCCATGAACTGTGAGCTAAATAAACCTTTCCTTCCTTCCTTCATTTTGAGCGTCGGGTATTTGTCCCAGCAATGAGTAAAAAGTAACTAAGACATCTTGATTCTTACCTTGACCTACTTCTCTCCTTAATATTTCATTCTGATTTTGAAAGACTCATTCAACACTACAAACTGAAACTGGGTTTGGTTCACATTGGTCCTCATTAAAATCTATCTTTATCACTTGTAATAGTTAAATGATCATGCCAATTCTGGCAACATACATCCACTACAGTTCTGGGTGCAGCTGAAGGGATCTACTGAAAACAGACAACCCACTCCAGGTGTGAGTGGCACCAACCAGCAGGCTCGTCACCCAAATGGACTAAAGGGGAATGGGGAGGAAGGTTTGCTTCTATTCTTTATGAGGAGCTTCGTCTTCCTCATCACTTTGGACATTGTCTCTTCAGTCTGTCGTGAAGGATACCTCAGTGATCTCCAGGCCTCTAGCTGGATCCTCTGCTCACCAATGTGTAGACAGCCCTTTTGCACTGTTCCAAACCTGAATCTGTGGGAGGCCAGTGTAAACCAATCTTGTAAGTTCTTATGTATTTGTGTATCTTGCATTTAATCTGTTTCTCGAATAAACGTGGACTGATACATCAGTTTAACTAGTCTCCAGGCCTGTTTATCTTTGACACATTCATGGTGACTTCAAGCACATCATTATGTGGACATGTGAGTGCACCTTTCTAGCTGCTTCTTTCTATTTTTGTCATGCTGGAGATCAAACTCAGGACCTTGCATCTGCCAGGTAAGTGTTCTACTATTGAGTCTATTCCCTGTCACACGTTTTTGCAGTACTGAGCATTCTTTCCAGGTTCTTTACACTGAACTATATCCACAGCCATTTTTATTTTTGAGACAGGTTCTCATTAAGGCACTGAATTGTGCAGGCTGAGCTGGAAGTTATCATCCTTTTGCTTCTTTGTTTGAGAGCGCTGGGATTCCAGGCCTGTGCTGCCATACCTGGCCCTTTTGGTTGTTTTTATTAGGAGGATTTGTCAGAATTATTTTGCCACCTCCTGAAATGAAAGGCCCCTCCTCTCTCCTCTCTTGAGCCCACTCACTGCGGTTTCCATCTACACACTGTTTTGTGGCTCTGTTGGTGTCATATTGTTCACCTGTCCTCATATTTAATGCTTTATTGAGTCTCATCTTGTTTGAACTCTTAATAACACTGGGCACCGTTGAATGTTCTCTCAGTCTTGAAATACGATTCTTCGCTTTCGAGTTCTGGAGTCCCACCATCTATTCTGTCTTTTATCTCCCCGATGTCTCTATTTCACTTTTACTGCTGGCTTTTTGTTTTGTGTGTTACTTCTAAATGGTGAGGCTTTGCAATGCTGAGTCTTGATTCCCCTTCACTTATTCCTCTTTCCGTTACTATATTCTCGACAAAGACATTTTTAAAGAAATATTTGTAGTTGTAAATTACAGGTAACACCCAAGATTTATCGCTTGTACCTCATTCCTTCTCATCTTGCGTAGACTCCTTCATCATGTTCTAACCTCCAAATGTTCCAAACTCTCCTGCCTTTCACCATTCCCACACACACCACCCAACTCCACACTGCATTCATTCCTTCTTTGAACAAAGACTATATCTAGCTGACTCCTTTGCTTTTGCCCTTTCACCCTTCAGTCCATTCTTCACACAGCACTGCATTTGCTTTATAAATACATAAACTGAGTCATGCAATCCATGTGTTTAACAGATCTCTCAATGACTTTCTACCACAGTAGGAAGAAAATGAAAGTCCATTTTTGGTGGCTGATCTGTGGGGAATTGTGTTCAGCAGTGATTTGACAAAGATATTTAAACAAATCAAAGGTTTAATCTTTTAAGTCAAAGCACTCTAGAAGGGGATTATTTGGGTTGGGTTCGGTAGCTCCACAAAGCCATGAGACTCAGGCTCCTGCTGTTCTGTTCTGTTCTGTTCTGTTCTGTTCCATTCTGTTCCGTTCTGTTCTGTTCCGCCAGTTTTAGCCTAGGCTTTGATCCTTCGTTTTGCTACTTGTTTATTTACCAAGTGGGAAGAGAGGAAAGAGAAAGATGCAAAAGAGATCACTGTAGTTGTATTTCCTCCTTTGAAGACATTTCTAGAAATTCTCACTCCAAAAGAAGTTCTGCTTCTATTTCCTTAGGAAAACCCAAGAGCAGCCAGATCTACACTCAAAGGAAACTTAAAAAGATAGTATTTCATCTGGGGTACACTTTCAACTTCTAAGAAATATTAGGCTTCTGTCATAAGAGAAAGAAAGGAACAGGTTTTTGGTAGGTACTGCCAGTCTGAAGCTTTGTCACCCATAGCTCCTTTTCTAACTCCATCACTCAAACTTACTCAAACTTACACGCCTATGTGTCATGCTTTGGTTGCACAATCTTTTGTGACTACTCAGTCTAAGTCAAAGTTATCTTGTTGGGGCTGGAGAGATAGCTCAGCCTGGAGTTAGTGCCTGCCAGGAAAACTCAAGGACCTGGGTTTGATCCCCAGTAAAACATGCCATGCCAGCCCCGGAACTCCAGGAGCACCATGCCAGGTCCAAAACTGGGCATGGTGGCTTATCCCTGCTCCAGAGCTCGGGAGACTGAGATAGAATGATCACCATGAGTGTGAACTGTGTAGTGAAACCCTGAACCAAATAAATAAATAATCAAAATTACCTTGTTGATCTTTGTCATGGCAGCTTTTGATCCTTCCATATTCCATTTATTTATTTATTTATTTAATTTTTGGTGGTACCAGGGATTGAACTAAAGACCTTGTACTTGCCAGACATTTATATGCCTGAGCTATATCCCCAGCCCCTTCATCCTTCCATATTTGAATGCAGTAGTCTCTTATAGCTTTTTCTCTCAATGACTGGTCTGTGATACCAACCCTAACTATATGTTGCTAAGTCTTGATACTAGCTCACTTATTTTTAAATCATTCATTATGCTTGCAAATTATCAAATCAAAGAACCATACTACATATTATGTGAATAGCTATATGGAGCAGGGAACTACCACATGGTAATGTTAGCCAGATTTCCAGCACTTGAAATAATAAGACCAGAACTTTCTCCCAGACTACAACTGTTACATCTATAAGTGTCAAAGACTTTCTCCCTAGGGTTTCATTTTATGTTCCACAGTAAAATTTTACTAGGTCAATGGTTCCTATTTATTGTCAAACTTATTCTTGGTCTTCTAGTTTGGCTAGTCACTAGGTCTATGTGCTAGTACAAAATACATACTTGGTTACAATTAAATGCAATCACTTAAACTAGAAAGGCAGAATGCTACTTTATCAGGGACCTCAAGATAAGAAAATAAATAGTGGTTAGTAGAATGGAAGATAGATGTAATAACAGAATTTGTACTTCTGTAGTTTAAAATTTTAAAACATATTCCTAAACTGGTTCTGTGTCCCATTCAGTCACTATGTGTAACATTTTTGCTAGTTGCACCTCAAAAAAACACCGTTGTCTAGTCTATACACAATCCTATGTTTAGTTGAAAGGGTAAATTAGAATAAGGATCCAGACACTCAAACTGAAATTAAAATAGCGGCAACTAAAACTAGATATATCTTAGAGGAAAAAACAGGTTAGAATTTATTCACTTTCTTTGCTCCAGTCTTTCATGTAGATATTCTCATTTCATAGTCTGAACTCAGATGAAGTAGGAGGAAGAGGTCCAGAGAGCAGGTTTAAGTATACAGGATTCTAGCGATCTTGTTTTCTCATCTAAGCCAGATAATTCTCAGAGTTTGGAGGAAAGGGTCTCATAATCCAAGCCAGTTCTCTCTGAATCTCTGGGAAAGGTGCAACTATAAGACTGACATAACTTCCTCTGTGCCCCAAGCATGTGTGCTGGGTCTCAATGCCTTTTGCACGGTGTCAAAATTGTTTGCTCTCTGAGCTTCCCCTCCTCTGCAAGGGGGAGGGGATGGTAGTGATGGGGAAGCCAATTATGGATGGCAGCTTCTCTCTGCTGTGCGCAGTGTGGCTGGGTTCTCATTCATTACCACAGAATGTTTTTGCTGCAGTATGCAAACCACCAGGGCTATATGAGCAATCGCAGCTGAGAGGGGAATGCCCGACAGAGGCAATAAAGAACCTTCTTCAAGAGGTGCTACTGCAGGGTCATAGAATTTGCATGTGACTACGGTTGCGCCTGAAGCCCAAGTTATTAATTATTATCCAAATCACCCCCTTATTCCCTCTAGCTCTCACTATGGCTGCAAATACAGATATCTTCAACGCCTGCTCCTCTGCCCCCATATATTATGCCACCACTTTGTTATATAACTACTGAGAGCAGGCGCCCATCAGAGGGACTTAAAAAAAAAAAATAAAAGCTCTATGGAGGAGAGCTTTCTCTTTGTTTGGCTGAGAGAAAAGGACGATAATGTAAAACACCTTCACGTTCAAGTCCAACATCCATACTCATCAAGCAAACTTAGGTTTTGTGATTACGTTTTGTCATTTCTGTCACAAGGCATTTGCTTTGCAAAGGGCAGGATCAGGAGGAGGACGGTGTCACCCGAGTTCTAAATCAGGTCCTACCGCAAATAGAAACTCAAGAGCATCTCAGAGGCAAGAGGTTAACCTGATCATTGTTGTTTATTGAAGCCCATATAGTGCCTTTCACAAGCCGCAGAAGCTTTATGGAATTCAGGCTGACCCCATAACTCTGCCTCCTGGAGGAACAGGGCTTCCCTTGCTGTGGGACTCTTTTCTTTTGTAAAATCACCAGCAGTCCAACTGTGAGTGATTTCCTTTAAAAGAGCAGGCTTTCTCCTCTCTCTCCCTTCCCCAGTAGAGGAGAGCATTCTTTATCTCATTAGCCTGATCCCTTCTCCGAATCCTGAGGATGTGCCCAGAAATTCAAACTGCCTTGTGCTCTCCTTTGAACTTAATGTCTTTTACTTGCATTTTGGTATGTCTATGTAATTGATATTTATATCCATAAATGTCATTCTTGAATTTCTGACTAGGGGATACTTTGAAGAGAAATTGAAGCAAATATGAGCAATGTAGATCCATCATTTGGTGTTGTGCTCACTAGCTTCACGCAGATTGCTATTATTATTTAAATTAGTTTTAATAATAAGTATGCCTAGTCACTGTAATGATTTCTCTAATAATGATCATTGCCATAGGAATCTATACTTTTATATCTCTTTATATTATTTCCATTGTCTCAAACTAGGATTTCCAGAGAGAGGATCTCTTTTAAAGTTCAAAGCAAAATCTTTCTTTTATATGTATGTGTTTTGTGAGTATCCAAAGAGGTAACTGAAAATACAACATATGTTTAAATAGGAATTGATTGCAGTAAAAGATATTGCAATTAATCCCCTTCAACACATTCACCTTCCTGTTCAGCACACTTACCCCATCATGCTTGCCACTTTCTGAAGCAGTTCTGGAAGTCCTCTTTTGTGAGTTTCTTTATGAGAGGTGATCAAAACTATCATGAATGCTGCTATGATGTGCCACCCAACCAAAGGCAGGTTCATAAAAACATAATGGTGTGTCCTCATTCACCTTGTCACTGAATCTGGCATGTGTGACTTCTGATTTCTCCCTGAAGTCAGAATGTCCATGAACGGTAAGCATTTTTTTTTTTTTTTTTTTTTTTTTTTTTTTTTTTTTTTTTTTTTTTTTTTTTTTTTTTTTTTTTTGTCTTTTTGAGACAGGTTCTCACTGCGCAGTTCAGGCTGGCCTTGAGCTCACTTTTGTAGCCCAGGCTGATCTCGAACTCGCACCAATCCTCCTGCCTCAGCCTCCCGAGTACTGGGATTACAGGCGTGCGCCACCACACCCGGCTTGAACGGTAAGCATTTTGAACAGATTCAGGAAGCAGCCACAATGTTCATGGCAGAGGATCTCTGGAGCTGCTTCAGAAAGTTGCAAGAATGATGGAACAAATGCCTTTGAAGGAAGAGGGAGTAACCCCAGGGACATTAATGACAATATATCTTTAGCTGTAATATTTTTTTTTAATTTCAGCATGTGCCATATTTTAAAATCATACTTCATATCATGTGTATAAAACATACTCTATATTAGAGAAGAGAAATCTTTGATCCAGGGAATATTCATATGAATTTCTCTGGATTTTTTTTTTTTTTACTGTGCTAGCTTAATGTGGTCTCCCCAGGAATCAAGGCAGCACAATTGGGAACAGATTTCACTTGCATTGGGCACCAGGTCATTTGATTTTGCATTCTGAGTGGTTGAGGAAGGAAGATGACCACTTTGATCTTAGCCTGAGTGGCTTAGTGAGACTTCATCCTCAAATACCAAAGAGCTGGGGAGCCATCTCAGTGCCAAGGTCCTAGGTTCAGTGCTCAGTATTACCAAAAACGTTTAGATTTCATGAAATTACATCTTAACCACATTGTACCTTTGCTTCCTGTATACTCAGAATGACTCCCCTGCTTCTGTGTACATCGAAGCTTAGAATTAGCAAATTCAGGGCCACTATATTTCACGAGGATATAATCATTGTTTTGAGTGCTGTAAAGCACTTACCTTGAGATGGGAAGCCAGGAAGAGGTTTCATGAGTCTTATACTTTACCTAATAAAGTTAAAAAAGTAAAAATATCAGTAGAGCACTGATACTCTACTAGGTACCACTCACCTGGCATGAAAACCCACACAATTCTTCCCAGGCAGATATTATTCATCCATTTCAGCTGAAGAATAAGAAGTGAAAAATGGTTAAAAAAAATCCCCAAGTTTCTGAGTGAGAGGCAGGGGGTAGTATTTGCCCTGGAGCTGTGACCACCCCAGGCTCTGCTCTTAGCCCGCGCGTCACATGTTCTTGGTACGTGCTCTGCTTCACGGTGCTCTCACTCTGCCAGCACTCATGCATCTTTGTGAATTCCTCCCTGGGAATATTCTTAACAGCTCTTTCTCCACTTAAAGGAAATGTCGGTATCATGGCAATATTGTCACATCTGGTTTTTGACCTAGTGGCACATTAGTCACCTTAATTGTCAGACTTAGCTCCAAACACCTTTTGACTGTGTTTAGAAATTAAAATCATCACAACAGCATAGAAATCTGCTCCACTGAAGATATTTAATTTCTAAATATATTTTAAAAAAAAGAAAAAAAATTTTAAAAGGGAAGCATATTCCAGATCAATATACAGCTCATTCATGTGGCTGGACTCATCCTCTTTAGAATCTGCATTGTCCTCACTGTTGGTCATGTACGCAATCCATCTCATTTCATTTTTTGCTCCTTCTTCAGAGAAAGGGCTCTTCCATGGTTCTTTATGGATGAGGAGAAATATACAGCACATAGTGGGAAGTACATCAAGGAACCAGAAGCCATGGACTCCTGCAGAACACAGTCTGCATGGTCCCAACCCCTTATCTAGGAGGCAAAATCAAGGGATTTTCAAATAGTTTACCACATCATCCCCATTCTTTCCTACAGCTTGCACAGTGGGAGCCATCAGAGTGTCAGGTAGACTGAGCATCCTCTTCAAGCATGGCTTCCAAGGCTTTGCTGTTGTAGCCTAGTGGAAGTTCTGCTTGGAAATAAAGAGATACTCAGACCATGGAGTATGGAAGAGAGGTGATGGCTCAGTGGGCTGGAGTGGCAACTTGAAAACATCTAGAAATATTGTTCTCAGTGGTGACAAGTGACAAGGGGATTAATAAACATCCTCTGGATCCTCAGAATCTGGAGAAAGGCACTGGGTTTCTCCCAAACAGGGACTTGATTGATACTCTGTAGGATACTAGAGAAGGGAGTTTGCTTGGCAGAGTGATCTTGGAGACACTTGAGTCTTGCAAGGAAATAGATAATAAAGTCTATTATGTTCATTTAAAAAATGTTAAAAATGAAAATTTTATGTTCCAGTAGTTTAAATCTCAGCTGCACCCACCAATCCCTTTTAGATGGAGGAGATAAAGTACATGAGAGCTCTCATAAGCTGATTGGCATCTAGTAAGCATTTAATATCTGGCACCTTGTATTAAAGTGTGTAATCTTTGCAGATTTGTGGCAACTCACAGAAATGCCAGAAATCAAAAGGAGCAAATGCTATTTTGATTTCTAAAAAGGAAAGAAAGTGAATTTCATAAATCCTGAGAAGGCTGGCCTTGGAGCCAGTTGGATGTCACAGTATAGAGTCCGAAAGCTTGGAGAAGTGGGAGTAAGAATGATGAAGAGACTCTTTGATATTGACTTCATAAAGAATAAGTCATACCATACCAGCCCCATTTATTACTTTGGTAGTAGTATTAAATGACCATATTAGGCAAATGAGTTAGGCCGATGTAGCTAGATTTCAGCAAGACCTACAACAAGCTCTTTCATGATTCTGTACGGATAAAGGATTGATACACACCACATATAAATAAGGGAGATTAGAAACTTCATGAAAGACTATATCCAAGAGATCATTAAGGAACTGTTATAATTTTAAAGGGATCATGAGCATGATACCTAATCAAACTTTTTATTGACTATGTATAGAAGTTAGATTTAAAGAATATGGTGGCATACTCCTGTAATCTCAGCACTTCAGAGGCTGAAAACAGGAGAATCACTATGAGTGTAATCTGGGTAGTGAGATCCTATAGGCCCTGTACTAAATAAAAAAATAATAATTCATTTCTCAACTAGAATTATGTTCCTAACTGAATGAATGAAAATATATTACATCTGCTAGATTCAGTGGTACACAACTGCAATGCCAAATACTCGAGAGATAAGGAAGATATGTCTGCATCCTGTACTCTGAACAACTACTATAAAGACAACAATATGCAATGTAGTCATTATTGTAACTGTCTTACTAACCTGTTTTGAAACTGTCTCATTATTTCTTTCTCATTAAAATTAATAAAAATTTTTAAAATTAAAAAAAAAAAAAGAATATAGTCCACCAACTTTGCCCAGTATATTTTATCTCTAGGATAGTTTTAATCTTTATGGTGTATGGGCTATCTTCTCCTTGTTCTTCCTTTTTCCTGTATCCGCCCTCTTCACCTTTGGGGGAGTAGTAAGTAAATGTAGTGGCGACAAGATTTCTATCTAGAAAGATCATTTGTTATCGATCTTTGCATACTGCTATGTGAATAATTGATGATTTTGACATATAAAAAAACTCATTTGGGGCATGTTCAGATTCTCATTTGTCCCTAGCAATATTGTAGGGGAAAAACAATTGATATTTTTTGATTGTCAAAAAATGTTATGCTTATTGAGAAGGTTTGACCAAAAGATGAAAATCTATGGCAGGCAGCTTTGTGGACTCTTCTTTAAGCTAATATATTGCTTTTACTTTTTTTTCAATTTGTATAACACAAATTCTGTGTTGGTGCATACAGAGTAGAAGATTAGTTGCAATATTCTATATGTTGTTTTCTATGCCTTGATTGGCTTGAACTTGCTACCTTATTGGCAAGATAAAAGGCCTCTTGTTACCTAAAATTATCCTTCTGAGAAAGCAATTCAGCAGTCATCTGCTGTTACTCTGACCCTTCTATATCATAACTGGTACTTCAAAGTAATCTAATTAACTATATACACACTATTCCAGAAAAGGAGTGTTGATAGTACCTTCTCAGCAATATTTAGTGTACTTGTAGATTAATATCTGGGGGAACAGTAGGCTGGTAATCCAGCCCGGTGTGTCATAAGGGTTCCTCACTATCATATTATTTATCATATTACTTAGCATCAAAAGTGGAGCTATTAGTTACTTTGCTGATATTGAAGAGATCTCTTAGGATTGCTCCAGATCAAGCAGGAGACATAACGATTTATGCACTGTAGAAATAAAAAATTATAGTTTAGCATGGATCTTTGCCCTTCTTAGCTGTTTCATTATCCAAAAAAACCCAGGTGTTTTGCTTTCTATACCTCATTCCTGTAATAACATGCTCTTTAATCTGGCTTTGAAGGAAGTTTTTCTTTGGGTACAGGTACCTTTTTTGCTGTTCTCAGGCCAGGACTATGAATGAATTCCTATCTTGCATTTTTCCAGGGCAAAGGCAAATACTAGATGTCCCTTAACTTCCAGGATGTAAGGCCAGTGCTGCATGTGGTTCTCCTGCACGCTTCTGCTCTTGCTGGAAGCAGGGTGGCCCTTGTGCCCCTTGCATGCAGTCTTGGTGCTTGTGGACAATAAATACACAAAGGACAAGCTAGCACCTGCTCTCTTGGAAAATCGTGTGCAAATGTGTAGCCTTTCACCGTGGATTTCAAGATGTCACCTACCCTGTTTCACTCTGGGCCTTGGGAGGCACAGCTGAGGAGACTGTATTGCTTCAAATTCCTCTTTTACTTTTGGACAATGCCAACAATCTAAGATAAAAGTTTTTCTTCAAAATTATGCTTCACGGTGCTCTTTCCTGTAAGTCTGTTTTGACCTTAGTCACAGCATGGAACAACATTGTTTTGGCAGAAACACGCCCAGTCTCTGCTTCCCTGGCAACAACATTCTGATGTTGCTCTGGATTGCAGTGAGCCTGGTTAAAGAATGAGTCACCTTTCCAGACTTCCTTGAAAACAGAGACTAACTGGCGACCTTGTTTGTTTCAGTGAGATGCAAGTGGCAAATACTTTATGAGGTTTCTGGGAGAGATTATTTTGAAATGACAAAGTTCACTCAATCTTTCCCTTTCCACGCTCTTCTCTTTCCTTCTGTCTGGAACACAGACCTAGTGCTTGGAACTACAGCTGTCAGCTTCCAGCTGTAAAGATGAATCCAGTTAGTAAGGGTAGCAGAGCAGGAAGGGAAGGGCAGTCGTGGTGCTACCCTATAACAGCTACCACTTGAACTCACTGCTTGGCATGCTGGACACCTTTATGCAGGTGAGCCACTCTCTGAGGGACTTGCTGTTACTTGCAATCAAGTACATTGTATTTCTGGTTTATAGACTACTCTGAGAACTCAGTGTCTCTCTACTTGGAATAAAAAGGACTTAAAGCCAAGCTATGCACAAGTACAACACTATTATAAGCAAAGGGGGCTGCTTCCCTATTGTGTCTGTCAGCTCTCATGAGAGTTGCTTGGGAAGGGGGCCAGCAATAAAATGTAGAAAGAAAATGCTATTTCACTAAGACTTCTCCAAAATGTTGAGACCACCAGGCTGCACTGTTCTGTAGCTTAAATCACAAGAAGTGACATAAAGCTCATCTTTCACTGGGAGCTCTGGCTGCACATGCAGAAATATGGATTGGATGTGGAGAAGCAAATCCATCTCTTCAATGGAGTACATCCTTAGTGCGAGCACAACTAGGACGAGGAGAGGTGGCAGGAAGGCTGGTGCTGGGGGCCACTTAGGTCAGAAAGCTGTTTGGGTCTTCCCAGGGTATGTCACTAACTTTAGGACTCAGTGAATTTATGGGAAGGAGTGTTTTCAAAAATACCTTTCAGGATCCTGGCAAGAAATATAAATGCCCATGAAATATGAAGCAGCAGATACGACAATTGATGGCAGCAGAATCTATTAATCTAGGAAGGGCAAACTGGTACAAAGGATTGAGCGAGCATTTAAAAAATATCCTTCCAGCGGGATGGCTCAGTGGTCTAAAGCACCTGCTGGGGAAAGCTTGGGCAGCTTCAGCGACTGCGGTTCAATCCCTGGCACCACATGCTGAGCCAGCCCTGTCCTCAGGGTGGGCTGAGCTGGCCATAAAAAAGTGAATAAACAAACAAAGGTTCCGAAACAAGAAAAAATAAAATAAAATAAAATATAAAAGAAAAATATCCTTCCAACTCTCTCACTCATCCTCCACAAAATTACACATATAAGCCCACCTAAGGACAGAAGAAAAGTTCATCCTTATTTTATCGAGCATAGTGGCAAGAAGGGGAGAACAATAGAGCACTTGTGGGGAGTATTTCTTGCCAGCTGAGGGAAATATTTCACAATCCCTCAAGAAACCACTCAACAATGCCAAGAACAATGGAGAAGGAACTGAATGGTGTGTTAATTCTCATGATTGGTGAAAACAAAGCCAAATAATGTGGTTTTGTTGCGACAGTTGTATGCTTATTTTTACCCCTAGTCTGATAGAGTATGGACCTTCCTGGCTTCTTTGAATATTTCTATGTTTAATTGGATGAGTGATCAAATACATTTATGTCAGGCACCTTGCTTTTACCTGTGTGGGCCACATAGGACATTGTCGATAAATGTTTGTTAAACTGGTAAACATAGGGGCTGGGGAGATAGCTCCGAGGCACAAGTGCCTGCTGGGCAAGTGCAAGGTCGTGAGTTTGAACCCTG
>PVJA010000084.1:86928-121776 GCA_004027025.1 Myocastor coypus | reverse complement strand
AGTCAGTGGCTAAAGCCCCTGCCTAGCAGGCTCAAGTTCCCAAGTTGGGTCCTTGGTACCAAAACAAACAAACAAACAAACAAACAAAAAAAAACAAGCAAAAAAAACAAACAAAAAACCCAAAAACTGGTGAAGTGAGCAGTTCAAATAGCGGAGACTGGAGCAGCCTCATGAGAGCGCTGAGGCTTCTTATTTGTTTGCTGTACTGCCTAGATTGAGCTTAAGGACTCTTCTTGAGTGTGTTCTAGTATTTCCACACAAATAATTGGCGTTTCTACAAGAGTGAGAGAGAGAAAGAGACACAGACACATAGACACAGAGACAGAGAAGAAGGAAGAAGGGAAGAAAGGAGAGGGAAGGGAAGGGAAGAGAGAGGAAAGGATAAGAAAAGAAAGCAGCAGGAAAGGAAAGGAAGGAAAGAGAAGGGAACAGAGGGAAAGGAAGGGTCTCTGAGAGCTAAGCAGCTAACTCCTTACACACCACCCCAGCAAGTGGATGTGCAGCCCACATGGTTAGTGGAGACTCCCTGCCTGGAAAACAGAAGGCTACAGAGGGAAGCCGCATTACCCAGTGCCTTGGGCTGGCACCACTAGTGAGGAGGGGACAGGGAGGATGGAATGGCTGAGGAGACGTTGCCTGAAGAGCAAGCCTGCTACAGAGAATAAAAGTCAACTGCAGAAGCGTATTCCAAAGCTAAACTTCATCCCCTTCCCCACTGCAAACGCACTTCTTCTGCAGACCTCCTTGAACTCTGGAGGGGCCTGAACTCTGAACATTCAAGCCCCAGCTGATTTCTAGGAATCCAAACACAGTGAGGTTCCCCTGGGAGCCAAGTGAACGCTGCAGCTCCATTGTAATTTATTAATCGCAATTATTTCAAGATGAAAATGTAAGCTCACTCTTTGGCCACACACACGTGTTACACATAAAAGTCTTTAAAATATCAGAGAGTAATTTCCTGTGTGGGAAACAGAACTTTCAGTTAGGAAGAGGCTGGGGCTTCGGGGTCCTCCTGCAGCCTCTAGGATGGGACTCCATGGTGTCTTTTGAGTTTTGTTATTCCAGTGGTGGGGCTGATCGGACACAATGAAAAATGTCTGCAGCCTGGGAGAAGCTGTTGGCAAGCACCTTCATCACCATCATCAACAACACCAGCAGGAACGACTTTACTCATTGCGAAGAGGCCCAGCACCACTCAGAAGACCGCTGGCTCTCTGTCTTCCAGGAAGCTCTAATGTCCTCCAGTATGAGTGGAAAGGTACTGGTCACCCAATGATGCAGTGTTAGACTTCAGAGGGAACTTAAAGATGAATAGTAGTGTGACGGTTATCTGCTGGGGAAAAGTAAGTGTGACTTCAGGTTGGGAAGGGAAAAGGTTGAAGACGGGATTCAACCCTTCACAGTCACCCAGAATTGAATATCAGTGCCCTGCATGTTGGCTTCCAGCTTCCTAGGTTGGAGAAGCAGAGGTTAGCTCCCTGGGAGTGGAATGGAGGGCAAGAAACTCAGAGAACTCTCTCTGCAGGCTGCATTCAGAAGAGGGCAGCCAGGCCAGGCCAGTGCATAAGCCTCTCTATTTGCAGATACAGGTGGGTTTCCCCAGTGACTGAAAGAAGAGATGCGAAGAGAAGAGGGAGGGATAAAGAATTCTAAAGAATCCGGGTAAATTCTCTCCTTGAGTTGCTTCTGCTGTGGTGTGACTTGAAAGTGGTTGAGAGGTTCTGTCTCTGCTGTTTTAAAAATGTAGAGAAAGTCCCTGTGGGATAAAAAGTATGGTTCTCTGTGGAGTACCCTGTGCATCTGGGCAAGAAGTCTGCAATAGCAAGGCTTCTGTTTTGTTCAGGAACCCTAAAGGTAGATTCAAGGAGATTTAGGACACCAGAAACATCTCAAATGAGGAGGATCTGGATCCCAAATGCACTCCTCTGGGTTCCGAGAGAAAAGTGAGACCTTCTGGAGGACTTCCAAGGTGGGGAATAAAACCTGCATTTTTATGGCACCATCCTCAGGACATGTGGAGTAAATCATCATGAGGAAAGTGCATGCCAGGCGTGCCCTTCTCCTGCCCTGGCTCTCACTTCCCGACATATCGGCGATGTTTATTAAGAGATGACAAGTCTATCAAGCCTCTTGAACAGTCTCTCACAAGGAGGAGATCTTCCCGTACACTCAGGGAGCATCATTAATCTTGTGCCTGCTCTGAGCTCAGAGCATTTGAGAGTGAAGGAGGGCCCTTTCACGCCTACCCCCTCTTCCCAACCATCTCTCCATCACTCGGAAGCATTTCAGCAGGTGGCAAAGGAAGAGATGTGATTTGCATAAAGTGCTTTTGGTGCAGAGATGGCAAGAGAAGAATAGACAAGGGAAAGAATACAACTAAGTAGGACCATTTGGTCCAGTTTGCCTGGCTTTTAGGAAATAGACCTTGCTGAGGATGATGGGATGGATACAAGTGAGATTGTGGAAATGCCTGCTGCAGCCATGGCTAGCGTTGTTTATGTACGGCATCCCCAGTGTGCAAATGACATGTGAACTTCACGGCAATATATTGTGTATGTGAATATTATACTGATATCCGAAGGAATCTGTTGTTCATCTTTATAAATATTAAATTTGGATGTCCTACTGAGAAAGGATGGCACTGTGTTGCCTTTCCTGTATGCAAATCTGCCTTTTTTTTTTTTTTTCTGCAAAGAGGCTTTCAGTTGTTGCTATTAATATTTAACCCTCAAAGAAAACACTCCATTGTTCTATGCAGGAGTCAGAATAGATACTAGTAACTAGTAATTGCAAGGAGTTCTCACTGACTGTGTGCCTTTTTAGTATTTTATATGTCACTATATTTGTAAGTCAAATGTGGTGCACGTTTATTTTTCATTAGAAGGCCCCTAATCTGGGCCACACAGCTTTAAGTCCTGAAAGACACTCTGTCAGATAGGATAATAATATCATTTTTAAGTTTCATGAAATTTATTGAGGCTTACAAATCATCTTTTGGCACTGGTTCAATATTTAAACATTTCAATCTAACACATCATAAGGTTGTTTTTTATTTGGAGATGGGAGAGAGGAAATTATTTCTCTGTACCATGAATGCTTCCAAACATTTTTTTTGAATCTTGTTCTTTACTATAATACGTGCTTTTCAGAGATTTTGACACTGGGCTTTGTTCAGAAAAACGAGGAAGGTCATGAAAAATGGCTCTTTTATCCTTTTCTCAGCAACTGTATGACTGTAGGAGAATCAGATAGGAATGAAAGATTGGGCTGGTTTAATTCACATTGGAAGGCCTATGTTAGACTTAGCTATTTGTAAAGCGCTTTCTAATGCTTGGATTCTGTGATTTGTTTCACTGAGCCCTGTGGGTTCAGAAATACTGTTTTCAGGAATGCAAGAAGGGCAAAACTAGGCACTTGTACATCCCAGCCTAGACAAGGCCTCTCTTGGTACTGCAGAGATGTTTCTCAGAATATTCCATGTCAAAATTTAGTGTACTCTGTGTGTGTGTGTGTGTGTGTGTGTGTATTATAGAGGGGGAGTGGCCAGGGCTCAGATCCTGAAAAACAATCATGTAACACCATGGTAAACGACTTCAGGAGGTGCGACAAACTACTCCGGGCATCTAAGGAGAGTCTTGTTGATGTTAAATGTGAAATTGTACTATGTTCCTAGTTTTGGATGAGCACAATTAAAACCAGCAGAGGACAAAAACCTTTAAACTTGGAAAAAAAATGTTGCCCAAACTCTAAATTAATTTGGTGAGGTTTTATATTTTTAACAGATTAACCTCCACAACAGATGTATTAAAAGTGCTGTGAACCCATCTTCACGATCAGTTTTAGAATGTTTTCATTGCCCCAGAAGGAATCTTAGTGTTCCTTAGCTATCGTCTCGCAACACTGCTACCAGACTCTTGCAGACCTGGGTGAGTACGAATGCCCTTCTGGTTTCTGTGAGTTTGCCTATTCTCAATATTTCATATGAAACAAAGGTGATCGCAGAACATGTAGTTGAGTGAATTTTTTGACTTTGTTTCATATTTTCAAGGCTCAGTCATGTGGTATGTATGGGTATCTTATTCTTTTCATTGATGCAATATGGCATTCTAAAATTCTGTTGTAACCCATTGGGGGGCTTGTTTTTACTTTTGGATTGTTATGAATAATGGTTCTGTGACTGTCATGGTAACAACTTTTTGTGAGGATATTTCACTTCTCTTAGCTATTTACATAGTAGAGGAATTGCTAGGTTTTATGACAACTCTAAACTTAATCTTTTCATGAACTACCAGACTGATTTCAAAAGTGGTTGAGCCATTTTACATTTCTAAAAATAGTGTATGAGTCTTCTAAGCTTGTCTAAGTCTTCACCAATGTTTGTTATTGGCTTTCTGATTATGGCCATCCTAGGCTGTATGCAGTGCCCTCACATTGTGAATTTGATTTGCCTTTCCATGATGGTGGATACTAAGCATTTTCTTTATATGTTTAGTGACCATTTGTGTCTCTTTAAGAAATATTTGCTGAGAAAATATGCCTTATTTAAAATTGTTTTTGTATTACAGAGTTGTAGGAGTCCTTTATTATTCTGTAGATAAATCTTCTGTCAGATATGTGATTTGCAAAAAATATTATCCTCTTCTATAGATTATATTTAAATTTTGAATACTGTTCTTTAAAGCATATGGATTTTTACTTTTGTTGATGTTCAAGTTTCTTCTGCTTTTGATGCCATCCTTTGGTTTATTTTTACATGATTCTTTTTTTTTTTTTGAATATTTAAAATTTTATTTTAAAGAATAAAAATAGCAGAAACAAAGATAGAAAAAGGATAACAAGCAGGAGTACATAGAGTACAGAATTTCAAAACAAGAACAACAATTTAACAATGGTTATAATACTATTTTTGCATGATTCTTGAAAGGAACTCCCAAGCTTTGAATTTGGGTGGAAGCCAGGATTTTAGCGGTGTAGAGAAAGAGTAGTATTGAAACTGAGGGCCTTAAAGATAGAAACTAGTAAATTTAGAAAATGCCAATTACTTTTTTAGGCACCTTCATAGCATATGAAGTAGTACCACAGATTGGTTAGGAAGTGTATCGGTAAAAAGTTGTCTCAATACTTCCCCTATGCTTAACATGTGAAACTGTAAGCAATGTTCATTAGGTCTCACTACTCAGAAATGTACAGTATTCCACCACTAGGTGGTGATAGCAGCAACCTCTAATGAACAATTTCATTGAGCTGCAAGACATAGCTTATCACAGAGCCCAGATTTACATCTAACCCACTAGATTTATTAGAATTACTTCTCAGATAGTATTTTTTTTTTTTTTTTGTGGGACCAGGGTTTGAACTCACGACCTTGCACTTGCCCAGCAGGCACTTGTGCCTCGGAGCTATCTCCCCAGACCCCCCCCCCCTTTTTTTAAAATTTTTTTTTTCAGATCCTGTTTTTAACAAGTGAACTTTTAAGTAAGACCAAATACTGACTGTTGAGAACATACATTTAAAAATGCATATAGAAAAAGATAAGCATTTACTGAGCACTTACTATATGACTTTATAGAAATCATTTCATTTAATGTTCATATCATGCTACCAATATATCTTCAATACTCTCATTTTAAAGAACGACATTGTGTGGGGTCACGTAGTAATAATACATCAGAGTTCAGACTGCCTGGAATAAAACTTGTATACTTGGTACTATATCTATCAGTCATTAAACATAAATAACATAAATTCATGTTCATCTAATTTTGATCAGCCTCCACAGTGCTAGGTACTAGGCCAGCTAATCATGACAGAAGAAGATGCCACTTGGACTTGTTTCTATGAATCTTGATGGTTATTTACATTGCTTTTGTTTATTTTGTTTTTGTTGCTACTGAGGATTATATCCAGACATAGAGACTAAACTAGATAAGGTTTCTCTTGTCTCCCTGCTGCTCTGTAAACCAACACTGTCAGCTTAGGACTTGGTCACAAGATTTCCTGCAGAAATGAGTCTATGGTTTTCTGGCAGGGGGCAGATTTCCTTTCGAGCCCCGGGAACTCTGTTTCGTAGGTTAGCTTAATCTACACTAATTGCCTGGTACCCTTGCTCACACAAGTCCTCTGAGCTTCTTGAAGGCATAAATTCTGTCTGTTTGTTCTCTAATGTATCTTCAGTTCTCTCAGTGCTTCTGATGTATAGTAAAGATGTACGCAATACAAACTTGCATGACCTGTGATACGTGCCTCCTGCTGCCTCTATCCCATCATACATCTTAGCTTTTGCTGTTGACTTAGATTGGAAACTAGATTCAAGCTGGGCCAATGAGCTTTTCTCTCTGAAGATCTGAACTTTGGCAGGAATCCGAAGGATGAGAAGCATGGTGGGTCTGGCGGGAACTCCCTGTAACACGGTGGCCCCTCACCCTTTGGGCTTCTCTGGTTGCTAGTGCTGCAGAGGATTTCAACCCCTTCCTTCAGTTTTGGGAGATCTCTGTGTTCTTATACTATAGCCCTTCTTTCACTTAACTTCTGTGGGCTTCATTAAAGTGATGCATGGAAGCTGTCAGATTTATCAAACAGTTGTCTCTCCCTCTCTTTCTCCATCTCTTTCCTCCTTCCCTCTTTTCCTTCCTTCTTTCCTTCCTTTCTTCATCTTTCCCTGTTTTCACCCTTCCTTCCCTTATCCTACACACTTTATTCTCTGCTGACATCTATTTCATTGAGAAAGAAGTAATTTCTATTTTCTACTCTCTCTACATTCACATAGTGATTTAGGGCTTTTTATATCCTACCATGAAATTCCTCAGTAGTCTTTATGTGTCACCTTCACATTAAGTTTTGCTTCCTTTTAAGGAAGAGGAGTATGTTCTACTCACTTACATGTATCTCAAGAGGGATCACTGTGTCTGACTTTTACATATGTCCATCCCTCTGTATCTGTAGGTTCCACATCTACAGACAAATTGACCACAATTTGAAAATATTTAGAAAAATGAATCTGTAATATAGTGCACAGATTTTTTTCTTTTATTATCTCCTAAACAATAGACCAAACTATTTACCTAGCGTTTATGCTGTATGAGTTGTTAGTAGAATCTACAGATTATGTAAGGGCTGGCGAGGCAGCTCAGCTGACTAAGTGCCTCCGTAGGCAAGCTCAGGGGTCAGGGTTTGATCCTTGGCACCACATTGCCATGCCAGTCCGCCTAACCCCCCACACCCTCCCCACCCTTGTGCGCTGAGCTGGCAACTCAGTATAGGTAGGGTGGCACCCGTCTGTAATCACAGCACTGGGGAAGCTGAAAACAGGAGGATCACTACGAGTTCGGACTGCATAGTGAGATCCTCCACAAAATGCAAAAAAAAAAAAAAAAAAACAATAATAATGAATACATAAATGAAAGAAAAATTGTTTAAATCATGCAACTCCTAGCCAGGCTGTGGTGGTGCACACCTATAGTCCCAGTACTTCAGAGGCTGAGGTAGGAGGACCAGTGTAAGTTGGAGACCAGGCTGGGCTACAAAAGTGAGCTCAAAGCCAGCCTGAACTACATAGTGAGACCCTGTCTCAAAAAGACAAAAACAAATCATGTAACTCTTTTAGTATCTATAGACTTTGGCATTCATCTCTCAAGGATGCTGAATGATGACTAGATCTTGCTTTTCTGTATAGTCAAAATGAACATTAGCCTTTGATATTTATGACTTATAAGACAAATTGTCAAAATTAATTTAAAAATAGCTAGCATGTACACTAAAGAACTTTCTTCTACCAGTATTAGAAATAGTATCCTGAGCATTAAGATTTCTTTCTTAAATATTTAAAAAGATTATTTATTACAGAAATGTAACAATTTGCAGGATCAAGACTTAAGAAACAACTTTTTTTTTCCTAATATAAGGAAGACTATAGTTGCAGGTGATTATAAATCTACTAAATAAGAATTGTATTCAAGGGTCAGCCAAGAAAATGATGTAGATTAACAATGGAAAGTCTGTGCTTGGTTTGTTCCTCATACAGAACGTAGGCAGATCCTCCTCACTTCTGTGGAGAGATTCACTTTTACCAGTAGGCTTTCACGCCTTGGGGCAGTATCTGTGCATACAGACATTTTAGCAATTTTGCTTTTGGTGGATCAGTGTCCACTTACAAATACTTAGTACAGCTGGGCGTGGTGGCTCACACCTGTAATCCCAGCATTTGGGAGGCTGAGGCAGGAGGATTGTTGCGAGTTCGAGACCAGCCTAGGCTACAAAAGTGAGCTCAAAGCCAGCCTGAACTGCACAGTGAGACCCTGTCTCAAAAAGCCAAAAAAAAAAAAAAAAAAAAAACTTAGTACATGTTTAAAACTTAGCCACAGTGTTGACAAGATAGCTCAGTGGTCTAAAGTGCCTGCTTAGGAAAGCTTAGGCAAAGCACAGGGGCCATGTTTTGATCCCAGGGACCACATGCTGCACCAAGCCCTTTCCTAGAGACAGGTCAGTCCCAGTCACAGAAGTAAATAAAATAAAATAAAGTAAAGTAAAATAAAATAAAATAAGTAAAATAAAGTAATTAGTCACTTGTGATAAACTAGGAAAGAGAAAGTTCCACAAAATTTCTCTTGACTTATTATTTCTCTTCCCATTGTAAATCTTAAAGTTTTATCATCCTTGATACAAATTAATTCTGCTCAAATGTGATATATATGGTCATTCATACACACATATAACATGGAACATATATATATATATATGTATATATATATATACACATATATATAATGTGCTTATATGCATGCAAGTATATAGTGTATATATAATGTGTATATATAATAAGATTCTTCTGGATATTACATACATCTATGTGTATACACACAAGCACACACAGAAGTTTTTCTGCTTTGATAAAAAGAGTCATTCTGTTATGACAACATGGATGAGAGTGGAGAATATTACACTAAATGAAATAATGCAGAAGCGACAGGGGTGTGATGTGCATGATCCTGCAGGGATTATTTTGTTTGTTTTTTAATGTGTTTAGTACAGGATCTATAGGGTCTCACTACACTAGTGGGACTTGTAGTGATCCTCCTGTTTTCAGCCTCCCAAAAGCTGGAATTACAGGAAATTACAGGTGCACATGGCCACACCCAGTCCCAGTCACTGTCTCAGCACTCACCAGAAGTGGGGCTGGCATGGCACACTGGGGACCAAACCCCAGGCCCTGCACTTGCCTAAGCAGGCACTTTAGGCCGCTGAGCTATATTTCACTGGCTCCAAAATATTTATGCTTCTATCCATTCGTTAATGCATTTACTCAGTCATTCATAGTCACTCACTTGCTCCTTTCTGCAAGCATGTGTTGTTTCCTTTCCATGCCTCTTTCCCTGTGATCACTGAATGGATGATGGCTGCAGAGGTCACTAAGGGACACTCCTGGACCCTGAACTCATGGCCTCCAGGAGCAAGTACAGCTTTAAGCCTGCGACTGAAACCACATGATTAGCATCACTCCACAGGCTCTAGAGGAGCACAAGAAGGATGGGGAAGCCTCCAGAGGGGGCAAACTGAAGGGAGAAAAGAATGTAATTAAGCGAGCAATTGCTACAGCCTCTGAGGGGGTACAAGCATGAAAGAACAGATACGAATAGGTGCCCACTGCGCTGGGAACTCTGCAGGCTACTCTGGCTGGGGCACACAGGAGGTGGGAGCTCCCACAGCAGATGGGGCAGCATCACCAGATGTGGATAGGCTTTGTTCAGGAACACAGACCTTGCTGTCAAGTGGTAGATGTCTCTACCTTAGGGAATGCCATTGGATGCTCCAGGAGGTTCCAGTGGAGAGAGGACAGGGTTACATAGAGGAAGTGATAGCAAGATGGTCAAGGTGGGATCCCTTCAACAGGGGGCAAAACTGAGGATTTACTGCACGTGGTTTACTGGAAGATCTTTGTACCATTGTGTGAACCTGAGAGTGGGGTTAGGCCTGTCTGGATCTTTGGCCTCCAGACACTTCTGAGGGCAAGAATCCAAGCTTACTGAGTGCTCAGGACCTCAGGAAAGACTACTCCCTCTCTTATCTTTGGAAATGGGCTGTGATGGAAAGGAAAGGGAGAAGAGATGTTAGTGAGGCCTATCAATCTGTGTTCATTGAGTGAAGGACGAGAATGGGCCTTGTGACGATTCATGTTCTGGCCCACATGACTGGATGGAACATATTGGGAAACCTGGTGAAGCATTATTTGTCGGTGCTTCAGCAGGGGTGGGTGCTCCCCAGGATCCTGGGGTGTGGGTGTGAGTGGACAAGGTAGGGAGATCAAGTGTGGACGTGATACAGTGGGCCAGGCCCAGAGACACCAAAAAAACTCACATACGTGTCTCAGTCTCATGGTGCTGGGATGTTTTTGCTCTCCTGTCCTCGCTGGCAGAATTCCAGGCTCCACAGTCTTTAGAGCCTAGGTCTTCTAGACAGGACCTCCAAGTCCTCAGGCTTTTGGCCCATACTAGTATCATATAAGAGACTTCTGTAGTTCTCAGGTCTGTGGACATAGACTAAGCCGTGATATTGGCACCCCAGGTTTCGCAGCCAGGAGATGGTCTGGTAGGGCTTGTCAGTTTCCACAATGAAGGAGTGAGTTTCTGCAGTAAATCCTACCCGGCTCTGTTTCTGGGAAACTCTCATACAACTCCTGAGCTGCTATACCAGAGCTTTCTCAGCAGCTTCTTGTAAAACTGACAAGGAAGAACCTAATTTGGAGGCATGGGCCTATGCCACTCCACTTTTTGATGCCCCTCTCTTTTCAGAAGCTCCTCCTGTCTTGTTAGTTAGGGTCAACAACGCAGGCCTAGCTTCCCAATGCAGCTCATAGGCGTGAATCTTTAAAACACTTCACATATCTTAACAGCACACACAAAGCACTTGATGAATGGCAGCTCTTCTTATTTATCTCTGCAACTTGAACCAGCTCATTACCCAGGAGCCATGAAGTCTATGCTTTCCATGGGTAAAAAGAAATCCTCTGATGTGCATTCATGAGATTGGACTCTCTGACTCTATAGCATCCCTATAGTTTAAATGGGGTCTTTCTGGAAGCACAATAGCTTCAAACAAGGGATGGCTCTCACCTGTGGGGAGAGGTAGGAAAGCTATTGTAGCGCCACATGCATGTTGTTCAGTTTCTGTCTGTTGGTAAGGATCATTAGAATAGTTTCAGTATATTTTCCACATGCAGAAGTGGTAGAAACTATCAACAAATGTCCTCATAGGGGTGGGCTTGCAGGGGAAAAGAGGCTGAGGAGCTGAAGCAACCGGAGATGAATGCTGTGCATAGCATGAAATACACAGATGACCCAAGCAGCAGCCATGGTACGGTACATGTCTTGATCCATTTCTTTCTCATATCTGCATCTACCCTGTTTGTTTGCATGGGGCTCCATTACTACACAAACATATTTCTTTTTAATTTGCTCTCGCCTATCTCTTCTAGACCATGATTTCTAACAGGAACTCTGTTGGCCCTGTGGAAATAAGGACATCAGGACAACAGTTTCTATTTGACTATAGGCAAAGACAGAGAAGCAAAGAGAGTGATGGTGATAACCATAGCAAACACTGTTTCTCCTCACGATGAACTGGTCTAAACACACTGTATTTGTTCCTTCATTCTGTGCTTAGAGCTCTATGAGGCAAGTGCCATTTTTTGTTATCACTGCTCTAGAAGCAGGGAAACTCAAGGGCAGAATGAGGAAGGAACTAGTCTAGGGTCACTGAGCTAGCATGGGGCCAGGTGGAGGCTCCCTCTCAGGCTCTGTGACTGCACCCTCAAGGCTTTGATTTTTCCTCATCATGGCAGAGACTCAGCACTGAAGGGCATGCAGGGAAAGCTTCTGGGAGGAGAAGACACCAGGCCTTGAGTGCACACGGGTTGCTGAGGGGGGGGGTGAGAAGCAGCCTTGTAGGCTGTGGAGGCAGCGCCCCTCATGGGCGGTGCCAGAGGGGAAACTGAAGAGGCCTGCAGGAGCCAGATCCTAAAGAATCTTCTTTTTCAAATTAGGGAATGCAGACTCCATTCTGAAGATGATGAGGGTTTCCAGAGACTCTGGGCAGGATTACTGTGGAATTAGTGTCATCCTTGCTCATGTGTAAGCACTTGCTAAAAACCTGATTGTAGAGTGTGGTGGCTCTGCAGTGTGGCCCTTCCTTGCTTAATGTAGAGTGTGGTGGCTCTGCAGTGTGGCCCTTCCTTGCTTAATGTCCATTTCCCTCTGCTTTGGGTCTACCACCCACAAAGACAGCATTCTGCTCTTTCATTTATTGGTGCAACACTTAGCCAACAAAGATTTATTAAGCACCTAGTATGTGCCAGGGACTGTGCACTACCAATATGGAAATGAACACAGGAACTGCCAATAGGAAGGCAGGGTTCATTGGTGAAACAAATATACAAACACAAAGCAGCCTACACCAGCAAACAAATGGCTGTAGAAGATGTATTACACATACACAGGGAATACCACCCAGCCATGAATAGGACAAGTTCCAGTCATTTGTAAGCAAAGGCATGTGCTTGTTACTACAAGGCTAAGGAAAATAAACCAGACACAGGTGGTGAAATATTGCACCATTTCTCTTATCTGAGAAATCACACAATGTAAGTAATTGAAGGAGCAGAATAACCCGCAGATGGTAGGTGTTATGGTTTATGTCTAGTTGTCCCCCCAAAGCCTCATGAGTCATGGGCAGGGACTTCTAGAGTTTGAGACTTGATCTATGATCCACTGTGATTATTTGTTTTAATACTGATGAGATTATGGTCTGAGTACTGCTAAGAATTATAGGTGTGGCCTGAGGCAGATAGCCTAAGGCAGAGATCCTGATGTAATTTAAAGAGAGACAGAGAGACAGACCCAAGCTGTTGCTCTCTGCTGCCCTGGTTGGTCGGTTCCTCTGTCGCAATTGTTGCTGTTCTGCTGCCATGAACTGGATGCTCTCTGCCTGTTCCACTCAGCCTTGGAGACAGCCAGAAATGGACTGAAACCTCCAGGAACTGTGAGCTAAGAAATCTTTCCTTCCTTCACTCTGAGTGTTGGGTATTTGTCCCAGCAACGAGTAAAAAGTGACTAAGACAGCAGGAAACAGGGAGGTAGACTTTGTGGAGATGGGAAGGGGGACAGGATGGCAGGAGATAGAAGGGTAGAGAGGAGGAAAGGAAGCAAAGTGATCCAGACGTGATAAGAACGTCCACTCCTTGCCCAAGGGGAATAAAATTATTATGTATTGCAAGCATATGCTAATAAAAAGAAGCAATTACAACAAAGAAATCAATAGTCAGGTGCTAGATGGTGGATATATTTAAAGCGAGGATGATGAAGGCAGAAAAGGCAGCGAGTTTTAACAGCTGAGAGCACAGATCTGGAGTCATCTGCCCTTTAGTTCAAATCCCAGGTCTGCTACCTATCGGCAGTGTATCATCAAGTCAGTTACTGCGAATGACGAGGGCAGATCAGAACATCATTTGTTTTATAAGGTTGTTAACAAAATTAATTGAGTGAACATTCTAGTTACTGAATGCAGTACAAAAACAAGAACCCTGAAGTGACAATGCTCCCCAGCAGATGTCACTACTACATAACGAGTTAGGTGAGATATTATCCGTCTTCAGGTGAACCGCTTAACATTCCCTCCCAAAAACTGATACATAAAGGCCTTTCTTCTTGCAATACAAGCTACACCAGTGTGTTACATTGTAACATGAACAGGAGTCAAGAGTGACAATCACATGTTTGTACAGAGGCCTCCTAACCCTTTGGATCCACTTTTACATGGTCCCCATGGTGACTGGTGGAAGCCTGTTTTCTCCACGCTGTCCAAAAGTCATGGACTGACAGGACCTGTCCTGTGGCATCTACTGGGTTCTGAAGATTTCAAGCCACTACTGAGAAGGCCTGTGGATGATGATTGGACGTACTAAGGACTGTGGACTGAGGACTCTGTGAGATAACAGCAGGTAGCACTATGGGGGTGGCTTTATAAGAATTGGATTTGAAATTAATACTTTGTTGTTCATGGGTGCAGAAAAATCAAACTTCAGTAGTTCAGGGTTTGTTCCATGACCTCTGTAGACATCGACTTGGGCACAACATGGAGTGAATAGTGCTTATTTTGCACTTGATTCTAATACAACCAGCCTTTGAGGGAAAATGGGTGAGATCTGGCAACAAGGGTCATTATATACTCATTTACTTAGAGTTTTATGGACATTTTCCTTCAGGTGAAGCTCTGTGTTAGGGGAAAAGATACAGAGATAAATAATACCCTAGCTATTTTTTTCGATGCTGTTTATAGTCTGTAATTTAGTGGGAGAGATAAATATGCCTATGAATATAATACCACCTTCTAAATATTCTTAAAGAAGCAAAACATTGAAGGGGAGAGATTTGACCTTGGTGCTGAAGGGTGAATAAGAGTTTGTCCTATCAAAGTGAGATAGAAAAACATTCTAGATAGAAAAATGTCAGTTTATAAAGGTAAAGACCTGGTAAATAGTGTCACAATTGATACACTGTGTTAACTGGAGCAATTTAGAACGTTAACTAAGTCCTTACTTTCTAAACACGCTGAGCAGAGCAAAAGGAGGGCAGGGGGATGGTGTGGGTGGTAGCTCACTTACAATGGAAGGGAGCAAAAGAAGCATGCCCCTTCCCCCTTGCTCTTGCTGCTTTGCTGCCCTCTGCCATCTTTCACTCTTGCCCCTGTGCCTCATCACCCTGCCTTGGAGCCAGCGGGTTACAGACTGAACCTCCATAGACTGAGAGCTGAATAAACTTCTCCTTCCTTAATTTTGGCTCAGCAATGAGAGAAAAGTAACCAAGACAAATAGGAATTGCTCTGAGGGCAGCATCTGAGTGATGGGTGCAGGGTGGGTACTGTGGGGTTAGGAAGGAGCAAAGCTTTTGCAAATGAGACTGAAGTACTCAGATGCTGGGACCGCCTGTCTTTGCTACAAAGGTGATTGATTCTGTAATTTCTGTTTCCTTGCCAAGAATCAGTGCTAATTCGATTTTACAAGGGCCTGGGCTGAGATGTGAAAGGAAAACCCCACTTCTCCACTTAGAACACTTCAGATACCAAAAGTGGGGGTATTTTTTTCTTTGTCTCCACCCTAGTCTTTACTGGTTCCAACTGGATGTTCTACTATTTAATTCTATTCCATCACTGATCAGCTGAGATTAGCACAGACCTGCCAAGTCAAAGGCACTGCCCCCTCAGCAGAAAGCCTCTTTAGACTCCAATGGCCGGAGCTGTCCCCCAACTTTCTGCACTGTTGTGTGCCTTTGCTGTAAGTCAGAGGGTCCCCTTTTGTTCTCATGGCTGCCATCACGGTGCATGGAACTCAAGGAAGCACCGTCCTTAGGTCCACAAGGAAGCGGCCAAGGGGAAAGCTACACGGGATGAGCCCCATACCTGACCTGAGCACAGGGCCCTCTCCGTCTCTGATCCACTTGTGCTGTTCTCTCATCAACCCAGAATAGAGCGCCCCCAGCTCACTAGTGAGGGCTTTTATGATGGCCCCACTGCATGCCACAATTAACTAAGTTACTCTGGATTGTGAATAACTCAGTCTCCTCCTCCCTGTGGAAGTCAGAGGTGAGGCTGAACGTTACAAACCTCCAGTGACACTGATTTCTCTAGCAACCAGGCTGTTTCCTGAAACTGCCCAGGGGCTTCAGGTCACCTGGCAGCTCATTAACACAAACTTAATGATGGGTCTGCGCCCATGCAGTGGCCTACAGAAACATCATGGCCGAAAATCAAGGCGGCCAGGGGATCCCAGAACTAGCGAGCACGAGCCTCTCCTAGACTGCCTTCAGTTCCCTCTCCTGGTTAACGGGAAACTTCCTCTTCAGGGTTTCCGGCAGGCAACCCTTCCCCTATCAGCACTGTACCGCCCATGTAAACCACGCCCACCTGTAGGTCAACCCGATAAAAGCTCCAAGCTCTGTCTTCCTGTTGAGAGTCTGTGGCTTCTCTTTTGGCTGCCCTCCCTCCCCTGGCAATAAAGGATTTCTTTGCTTTTAGTTGCTTCTCTTTCATGCTAGAGGAAGGAATCTTACACTTAGGTACAGTTGAAGGAGTTTCTTAGGAATAATAAAAATTACTCTTCTTCCCTCTACCACCCACGAATTCCAAAGGATAGGAAATGAGTTTGTATAAACAATGGAAATTACTCAGCCACGAAGGAAAATGAAACGGTGCCATATGCAGGAAAATGGATGGAGTTTGAGACATCGAGTCAAGTGAAATAAGTCAGGTACAGCAAGAGAAACGTGGCATGGTGGCTCTATATGAGAAACCCAAAATATCAATACAAAATAAAATAAAGAAGAGGCAATGGAATTCAGAGAGGCTGACTCTTTGGTGATGAGAAAGGGAATCAGAGAGAAAGAGCAGGTAGAGGAGAGATAAAGGAACCAAAGATAATCAAGATAAAATATACCTGTGTACCAATTCCCTGAATTAACCCTGACTTTTATGCAAAGTGAACAAACACCAATAAACATTCATTAAAAAAAAAAATTCCCCAAGGTGTTTAGGAGCTCTGTGCCAGGAATTGTAGGTGAAGACCATATAGATGTTTGTTTCCACGTTACAGTATCACAGAGAGTATTTTGAGCTCATGGAACAGTTCACTTGGCCTTTGTGAAGGACAGCCCCAGGAGGAATGATCAGTCTTAACATGTACTAGCTAATAATAATTGTTCTGTTAATAGCTACTGATCTTGCTGAGTGCTATCTGTCAAGCACTGTGATAAATGCAGTATGACTTCATCCAATTTTCGTCATAATCCTATGAAGAAGGCTGGATAGCATTGGGTATAGAGTTGAACTTCATCCATCTGGAGCCAGACTGACTGGGTTCACACGGCGACCCTAAGGAACTCTATAGCCTTGGAAATGAGCTCAGCATTGCCCTGTATCTTGGTGTTTCCCTGTATAAAATGGAGATAAGAGTACCTACCCTTGGTGCAGGAGCTCATTTGTGGAGAGGGCGTCTCAGGAGCTGGGGTAGGTACATGATGCCCTTGGCATGGAGAGGCCATGATGGTGTCAAGAGCCAGTGCTTCATCCAACTGGCACCACTCATGCTCCACTGTGAATGAATCCAAGAAATTCAACAGGTACAAGCATTCACCAGACAGCTATTTGTTGTGATTGGAAAACACTCAAAGGAATGGAGAGCTTCACAGATGATTTAATAGTTGGAGGGTGGCACATGCAGACGAGCAAGCTCAAGGTATATGAGTGAGTTTACATTCCACATCGAGGTTTTACTTAAAGTTTACATTTTGTTTAAATGGGAAGTAAGATCAATGTAATATGGCTTAAACCTTTCTCTGAAATTTATGGCGTCTTTTAATAAACCTCATAAAAGACACTTTTAAACATATGCAGCGTTCTTAATGTAATGGTTCCATTCTTGAAATATATAGTATTTAGGCTGCATCTAAAATGCAGTAAAAGTATCACAAAGGCTGTAAAAATATTGTTAACGGGAAGAAATCTCTTACGGGGATAAATATTTTCTTGGAAAAGGAAAAAGCTGTGAACCTCTTAGGCAGGAGATGGCTTGGTTTTGAAAAATAACAACTTGCCTTTTTTATGTCCTTTCTGTGGTTCTACTTCAGCCAATTATTAGATTAAAGCAAGCTGTTGCTATGTGCCCCAGAAACTCAGACGGATTTGATGTTGTACCCTAAGTTTGCGAGGACAAGCTCCATTTAAAGCTTTAATGAGGTCAAGGGAATAAAGCAGAAGGCTGGCTGAGTCCTTTGTGTTATTTTAGGACTGTATCTTAGAATTACGAGGCTTGCATAATGTCACGAAAAGAATATGGGACCTAGAGTTAAAAGCCCTTCGTTTGAGACCTGGCTGCATTATTTACTAGCTCTTTGACCCTTGGCATAATCACTCAAAAGCTCCAAGGCTCAGCTTTTTGGGTCTGGAAAAGGGGCTTAAGAATACCTGTGAGGACCTTGTGGTCTCATTTGTGTGAGGAGTATGGCACAGTTGCAGGAGTTGGTAATGCAGCCTGGGCGACTGTAGACTGGAGATTGTAGTAGGACACTAAGGATGGAGGGAGGCCCATCCAAGTGGACTGATTTGCAGTTAAGTGTGAGGTTTTCTGCTGCACTGTCATTGCACAGCAAGGTGACTCTCCATGACATGGCAGCTCGACTACAGGTGACAATATCGTGCTGGCTATGTAAAAAACTAAAAGGAAGGATTCGGAATGTGTTTCCCAATGGACAGGTAAATGCTTCAGGAGATGGACTAGCTTAACATGATTTAAACACATGCAATATGCACATGTGTCAAAGTGTGAAGAAGTGCTCCACTACTATGTCTCTTTCTGTGGTTTTGTGTATCAGCTGGAAATAAATTTTAAAAAGATGCAGGGAGTAAAACATGAATACCTGCAAGGCCAAACTGTGATAGCATAAGATACTGCACTGGAAAGAACTCTGTGAGCCAGAAAGGCATGAAGTGTACACGGATTTTATGTACTTAACAAACATTTACTGAACATTTATTATGTACACACATAGGGCATTAATGATGCAGAATGAAAGCGCAGAGAGCATTCAGGTCAACTCTGCTTCTGCCCCCTCCCGTGTCCTCTTTGAGTTTTGGCTGAGCTACTTCTAAGCCATTCTAAGCAGAGAAGAATCTATTCCATTATTAACAAGAAATGTCTACATCCCTTTCTGGAGACCTGTTTCCCTTGCTATCGATTATTACTGTCAGAAAATTTTCCATTAAGTGTAACTTAGGACAGACACCATGTGAGTAATAAAGAGAGAAACAGGCCTTGCTGGAGCTGGGAAGAATGATGATTACAGCCCACAGAGAGGAGGGAATAAAAGCGTGCCGTGGGGTAAGGGTGTGCCCTGATAACTCACATTTCAGGGAACACATGTCTCAGGCCTATGTGTAACTCTCAGTAAAATAAGAAAAATAATGCCATTCCTAGCTTCTACATAGTCTCAGTGTCTCACATAACTTCATGAAACCTCCTACTTTAGTCTTTGCAAAAGGACAGCCTTGAGGTGAGATGGACAATAAATGGAAGATTAAGGTAAAATATTAAAGATTGGATGAAAAGAAAGCTCTAGTTCATGCTGCTTTTCTTACTTACCTCCTGTTAAATATTATCAATATTTATCACTTTCTCTTAAGTAAAGTACATTTAAAAAAGATTTATCAATCTAATAGACTATAAAATGTTAGGTGAGATGGCCATTACGCTACTTAGGTTAATTCTTTGAGGGATGTACACCACTTTTTCTTTTTATCTTCACAGCATAGATTTTTATTAACAAATCTGAGAGTTCTTTACAAATATCCAAGCTTAATATCTGGGAAAAGGTGGACATACTTGTGTAAGATTAGTCCCATTTTCAAGGCAGGATACCTGAAGTCTAGGAACTTTCTTGACTGATTTATATAAAGTACATGGGTAGCAGAAAAAAAGATTCTAGAACAGATCCCATTAGTATTCTAAATTCATGGGCTGCTACATAACATTTAAGAACATCAACTTACAGCTAGTGTCTTGGGTTTAAATCTGGGATCTTCTACTTATCATATAAAGTTGCCTAACAATCCACATCACAGCTGTTCATAAATATAGTACTTTTCCTTAGTTTTTTTTTGAGGGGTATTTCTGAGACAGGGTTTCACTATGCAGTTCAGGCTGTTCTTGAACTTGCTTTGTAGCCCAGGCTGGTCTTGAACTCACAATGTACTCCTGTCTCAGCCTCCCAAGTGCTGGGATAAAAAGAGTGGCCACCACATCCAGCCTCCTTAGATTGTTTTGAGAATCTGAAAGTTTAACACCTTACTGTAGTGTTAACACACAGCATTTGCTCAGTAAGTTAGCTGTCTTCTTTGTCTTCATAGAAGTACATCTTTGTAATATTTCATAATGCACACACATACCCACATACACTCATTAGTGTACCTACCAATGGTGCTTTCTTTGCAGCTTAGTTAGCAACGTGTTTTCATCACCAGTGTCAGAGCCCTGGAGATATATTTTGTTTTTCTTGCCCCACGTCATGAAATATAACTACGATTTCCTAACTCATTATTGTTCCATTAGAACAAAGGGATATGGTACAATTTGGAGCAAGGGAAAAATCTTCTTGGTCTAATGTGGAACAGCAGTAATTTTCCTAAGGAGATTTTTCTCCTTTTTTCCATGACACATTTATGAATGGCAGGAATTTTGTTTTTGAAATGCAGGGAATCCAGTCCAGGGCCATGTACATGCCAGGCAAGCGCTGTACCACTAAGCTTAGCTACTGCCTCCTTCCTATCACTTCCTTTTTCTGTAGTGTCTCCTTTAAGTTCCTATGACAGTTTTTAAATCCTTACCCAAAGTTTATTGGCTTACTTTTTTTGTCAATCAAGATGATGCTTCTTAGACCACATCAATTTCAAGATGAAAATAATGCTCACAAATAAATCTACATCTTGTAACCTCTACTCCCATAGGTGAGGTTAGTTTCCGGATATAGGCTCTATAAATCAGGCTGTGGCTATTCTGAATTTCCCACTTTTTTTTTTACTTCCTTTTCACTCCTGTCTCAGTGGTGATGTTTCAAGTTGTGAAGTAAGCTGTAGATACAATCACTATCATTGTTGTTGAGTGCAGATATAAGTACTGACGCTGGAACCTACCACCCACTTCTATCCACAGTGCTGCTACTCTGTCCAGGAGTGTTTCCCCAAGCTGGTACTGCCAATGCCCAATTACACTCCAAGTTCTCCATGGCTTTTTTACAGCCACCTCTCCTGTTGCCAAGCACCATCTCTTTGACAAAGTCCTTAATGTCATTCTATTTATGTAGTAAAGGTACTGACCTCAATACTCTGTCTCTTTTAATTTTGAATCATTTTATTATTGGTGTTTCTCCATTCTAAAACTTGGGCCCACACCCAGGGGACTTCACTTTTGAAGATTCACAGTGATTTATATTGTAATCTTTTTATTTTTATTTTTTATTATTATTATTTTTTTGTCTTTTTGAGACAGGGTCTTGCTGTGCAGCTCAGGCTGGCCTTGAGCTCACTTTTGTAGCCCAGGCTGGTCCAGAACTCACACGGATCCTCCTGCTTCAGCTTCCTGAATTCTGGGACTATAGGCATGTGCCACCATGCTTGGAGGGTGTAATCTTTTTAGAAATTTCCTTCTATGCTGGTCTATTTTCCTTGAAACTAATTTATTCAACTCCACTACCCATCATTTTTGAATCAGATATTTCCAAGCATACGCATCCTTAATATAATCCTTTTGCAGGCATCTCACAACAATTTTTCATTTATTTATCCAAGAAGATATTTATCCAACATTCATTTCAAGCTAATGTGTGTCTATAGGAAAAGATGGTGGAGAAGAAGCAATCCTGATAACGGAAGTAACAGGCCAGAAGTCCCAGTGTGGAATCTGAAAGGACTCACAAAAGTGAAGCAAGGTCGTGCATACCTAAAATAACTGGAAGGAACACTCTGACACGAATAGGGTAGAATGAGCAAAGAGGGGGAATTATGGAGGATGAAGTCACAAAGGTAGGCCAAGGCCAGATAAGGAAGGGTGTTGTCTATGTTTTTTTTTTTTTTAAGTGTGAGATTTCTCTGTAAATGTCAGACTCCAGTGAAAGACCTCATACAGAAGAGTTATAGAATTAAATATATATTATAGAAGTAAGACTGCTGGACACTAGACAGAGGGAATTGGTTTTAGTCTTGACAAGAGGTAAGGGGAAAAATAGTTAAAAATCAAAGAGTGATTAGAACAAATTTGTTTTGAGGACAACAGGCCAGCATAGAGGAGGAAGGATTTCTAACAGGTTTACAGATTTGAAGAGAAATTCTTTTGTTGTTGTTGTTGTTCTGGGACTGAGGTTTGAACTCACAACCTTGTACTAGCCAGGCAGGCACTTGTGCCGTGGAGCTGTCCCCCCAGCCCCTTGAACAGAAATTCTAACAATGAGAAATAATGGATATCATTGGGGAGGATAAGAAGTCAACTTCTGCTGGGCATGGTGATTGGAAGCCTCACTTGGGAAACAGGCTTGGAGATAGATTCTAACTGGCCAGGAAGGCATATGAGGAGTGCTTTTGGTCAAGGATAGTGTTAAGATTCACATGTAAAAACATGTTGTTAGATGTTGTTTTTATACTGGGACGAAATACCTGACACACACAAGGAAGAAGAGAGGTTTACCTTGATGCATGGTTTTTACAGGCTTCTGACCTGGTAGCTGACTCCAAGGCAGGGATGGCATGCAGGATGAATCTGGGAAGAAGAGCAAATGGAGGACCCAGGCAAGGAGTGTCAGTTCTGAAGCGAGGACCAGGCCCCGTCTCCTCATACCACTTATTTGCAGATAGGGACTCATCAGTGAGTTGACATAGTAATGAAAATAGCACCCTGTGACCCAATGAATTCCCAAACCTCTACCTCTGAAAATAGAGGCTTTTACAGGAGACTCTAGATATAAACCATAAGAGATATGAACCTAGAGCTTAGGGAAAAGATTTCTGTTAAAGACCTTTATCTGCCATGTTAATTTGTTATGATGGTTGTAGTTTAGGTTCTAGTGAATCTTGTTGGGGCAAAGCAAGGTCTGAAGCTGAAAGTAATGATTCTAATTACAATATGAGTTCAGTCCTTATTGTGTGTTAATTCTTTTTTTATAGATTTAATTTTATTTTAAAGAGTAAAAATAGAGAAACAAAGGTAAAAAACAGTAATATGAATGCATATAGTACAGAATTTCAAAACAAGAAAAATTTAACAATGGTTATATTACATATTTTCATCATCAAATCAGTTTACATGACTAGATATAGGTATGTGAGATTGATCAAACAATTCAACATTAACATTTTCAATAGACATTAATTTTTTTGACTCTTCCAAATGCATTTTGTATTTAACTCACAGTTCTAAAAAAGAATTATAGAGGTTGAGGATGCAGAAAATTCAAGGTCCTGAGATTCCTGGTATTGGTCAAAATTTATTTATTTATTTATTTATTTATTTATTTATTTATTCATTCATTCATTCTTTTGAGTCCTTGCACTAGGAAAACTATATGATATTTGCATATGTAGGTCTGGTTTATTTTACTTATGAGTATGTGTTCAAGATACATCCATTTTTGTGTTAATTCTTTTAGCATGGCATTTCTCAATCACTGCCCTAGAATGAACTAAGCTTTTTATTTATTTATTTATTCTGTTGTGGGGTTGGAGAGAGCAACAGTGTAATTACAACACAGTTCAAATTTTTATTAGAACTTCAAATTAAGGACTCAAAAGATACCTGTCTGATTTTAGAAGTGAATGTTCTTCCTCAAATACTTTTTTAGAATAGAAATTCCTCAGTTTATGTCCTGACTCTATCATTCATTTTTTATATGAACTTGGTCAAATAGTCTGATTTTCTGGGTCCTCTATTTATGCATAAAATAAAGTTAAAAACACCAATGTCATGAGTTAATGAAAGAACAAGTGAAAGTACTTACTATAATGTCTGATGGATTTGGTACTACATAAATAGTAAGATGACCAAGGGTTTTTTTGGTTTTTTTTTGGGGGGGGTACCGGGGATTGAATTCAGGACCCTGTGCTTGCCAGGCAAGAGCTTAATTTACTGAGCTATCTCCTAACCCCTTAAACAAGATGACACAACATTTTTCTTTTTGTGTTTATGCTTTAAAATTTGCAATGTATTACACATTTAAAATATTCATAAAATTTTGTATTAGTGTCATTCCATTTCACAAGTAACACCAGAAGACAACATACTTTATGGGTCAATAGCTAACTAATAAAAGGTAGAAGGGGTCACCAAGGAGGCTCCATCCTAAAGAAAATAAACGTGAGTTTGATTTGGATCCTCAAGAATCTTAGAAGCTGGGAGTGACCTGCAACTGTTTGGTGCTGGGAGGTAATCAACTGCAGTGAGCAAGTAGAAGCTTCTTTAAATGAAGATATACAAGGGCTATTGATTATTATACATAGTATAATAATATTTTTTTGGAACAGCAGCTGCCACAGAGCAGGAAGAGATCTCTGAGACAGAGTCCTTGAGTCACATTACAATGGTCCTGACTCAGCAGTGACTCATGGTCTTTTAGGACAGTCAGAACACTCACTGGAGGAGAACATCTCCATCAGAGACACTCAGGCCCCACAGAGATTGGTAGAAGCACCAGAAGCCAGGCACACAGGCAGCAGCCTAACAAAATTGACTAAGCCTTCTTCAAAGTGCTGAAGATGATGAACTTCTTAAGTACAGTATATAAGAGTCCTTATGACCTGAAAACAAGAAGCTATGACAGGTTTAAAAGGAATAACTTGAAAAAAACTTGCATTTTTTGATTTTATATTAGTATATGTTTATGATATATAACAATTATCTTCATTGTAGGAAACAACTAGTACATAGAAAAATGATTTCTGGACCCTAAAAGCAACATTATTTCTATTTGTAGAAAGCCTTGCACAAGAGATTTTGAAAAGTTGAAAGATGAAAGAAAAAAGTAATCTATGTTAATTTTTCATATTTGAGAAAAGATACACATTTGATTGAACATGAAGCTATGTCAGTCATCATGAAATAATTCATGCTGAAATGTGGTTCACTGATATTGTCGTATTTCAAATGTAGAGAAACATGATCCATACTCTAAGATGCTTATATTGGACCCTTCTAGGGAGATCCACAGCACATTAATGGCCAGACAGATTCATGACTATTTCTGAGAAAATCTCAAAACAAAGCAATTTATTAAGGCTAGGAGCTTGTTCTTTGACTTGTCTGTGATTTTGATTAAGAAAGTATTTCACCTAGCTATATTTATTGACTTTTTTAAATGGTTAGTACTTTACCTATTTGTGTAAGGAAAATGTTTTAATCATTCTTCCAATATGTTTGGCTCCCTCAGCATGTGCACGTAGTATCTTATGTCTTGTTTTCATCAGGTTTGGAAAATTCACAGCTACTATCTCATTAAATATTGACTCTTCTCCAGTCTATTTCCAGGGCAAGGACCTCTTAGCACATGAGCTACTTAGCCTGCGGTGACTGGAAGGCATTACAGTGAAGCTACTGTAGCTCCTCACCTCTGGGATTACTCCTTGAGCTCTGCCTCCTGTCACATGAACCTAGGCTGCACGTTCTCAAAGGATCACGAATCACAATGTGAACCAAAAAAGCCATGGATATAGTTATGTTGTGTGATCTTCATGAGAATCTGATGTCTCATATCTGTGGTGGAGCTGGGGTAGTGATGTTAGTACTGAAGAATGTGTCTAATAAGTATCACAAACACATATTAATAAACAAAAGAAACTAAAAAATCCTCTAACATCCTTCTTGCTTTGATGGAAAAACTACTTTTCATGAAACAAGTGCCTTGAAGATTTGTGACAGCTGATCTATATAGTATTTTCTGAGAATCAACTTAGATGCAAGAACACTTCACCCTATTTTTCATATACATATATGCTCTACCCTTATTATATAGCAATTTATGTAGGTCTAGATTTAGATTTTTTCTTTTTAAATTCATTTTAATGAGAAAAAAGATAAAATAGCAATGAAAAATTTCAAAACAAGTTAGTAGGATGGTTACAATTAATACCATGCATATTGTTGTCTTTACAGTATTCAGAGGAAAAGGTGCAGACCTGATATCTTGTCTAAACAATATTACTGGGCCCGGTGGGATGGCTCAGTGGTCTAAAGTGCCTGCTTGGGGAAGCTTGGGTGGCTTCAGGGACCACGGTTTGATCCCGGGCACCACATGCTGCGCCAGCCCTGCCCTCGGGGCGGGCTGAGCCGGCCATGGAAATGAGTGAATAAACAAACAAAGGTTCTGAAACAGGAATAAAAATAATAAATAAAATTAAAAAAAAAAACAATATTACTACAAACTTTTATTCTCAATGAACTAAGACAAAGTAGCTATATATCTATCCTGTATATATGTATCCTTGTGTATATATATATTTATTTTTTTCTTTTTAAAGTTTCTAATACTAGGAGAAAATATATCTTGTAAGTAGATTATAAGTCAGAGATACAGTGTGAATCACTAAACAAAAGTATAATTAAAATATTCAGAAAATTAATTAAATATTAATTGATTAAAATCAAATTAAATATTTCAAAACATTATTCCAAAATTCAAATCAGATCATAATTCCAACTTAGAGGCCAGAATGTTGTAATATGTATATGTGTTTACGATTATGCCACTCAGTGCTAGTATTTACTATAATTTATCTCCCATAGTAAAATTTATATCTCTACAATTTCAGTTTTCATAGTTTTTATATATTCTATGTGTCTAAATGTGAAATGTAGATATAATGGTTATTTAATGTTGTTTTGTGATAATTCAATATGTGTCTGATCTAGATAGTCTCAATTAGTTGATTTTTCTTTTTATTATAGATAATATTTTCTGCTTTCATACAGGTATAGTAATTTTATTTGCTGCTATACATTAATGTTAGGTATTAGATATTTTTATACTCTTATAAATATTCTGGAACTCACTGAGACAGGCTCTTTTTAGGAAAAGCTGAATGCCACGTGGTGGATGAGTTTTCTAATCTGACCAACACGATCACATTGTTGCTGGTTATTCTTTCTCCAAACTAGTCACTGATCAGCCCTTGCTTAGAGGCTGAGAGATATGCTTACAGCTCTCTATTGTGTGTCCAAGTTAATCTTTCCTCTCAGGAAATTGGTGTTACTAACTCTGCCTCCTTGTTCTTCCTCGTCTTTCAATGTTCTTCTTCTGGTTTTTGGAATCAAGGTCACGATCTCGTGCCTGCCAGGCAAGTGGTGTGCTGTTGAGCTATATCCTCAGCTCCTTGCCTCCAATCTTTTAACTTTATGTTCTATATTACAGAGGCTGTTATGTTCTTCACCAGTTCTCCATCTGACAATATTCAGGATTTACCAGGGAAATGAGCCATTATTTTTGAGTCACATAATTATGGAATCCATTGAGTCCAAGATTTGACAGGAGATGGAAGACTCGAGAGTCAACACCAAAGCCCAAAACCAAGGCAGTAACTGCTAGCTAAATTCCCATTTATCTGGGAAAGATCCGCCACTTGTTTTATTCAGGTATGAAAAGTACCCACAATAACTTTACTCAAAGCCTTCCAACTGAAAAATGTTAATTTCATCTAAAAACATAAATGTGAAAACACCCAAAATAATCTTTGACCAATTATCTGAGTACTATAGATCAGACAAGTTAACACATAAACTTAACCATCATATTTTCCTTATACAGTGGGCTGGACATGCCTTCAAAGTGGTCGCCTAGCAGACATATTGAGGTTCAGTTAGCTTGTTATTTATCTTCCAGACAAAGGTCAGTGTATAGTGCCTTACTTCAAATATATTGTACATCTTTTTCCTTTTGCTACTGCAGATAGAAATATAAGTATAGTCGCTTTTAGTCTATATTATATGGAAATAGCAGACTTCTGCTCATATTTTCATCAGATTTTCTCTGAGTTTTATTTTGGGTAGTTTCTATTGCTCTGTTTTCAATTTCTTCTATATTTTCTTCTGTTGTAAATAATCTGCTAATAGTTTCATCCAAGTAATGAATGATAGTCTTTTTTGGCCCTTTCTCACTCTCTCTCTCTCTCTCTCTCTCTCTCTCTCTCTCTCTCTCTCTTCTTCTCCTTCTTCTTCTTCCTCTCCTCTCTCTCTCTCTCTCTCTCTCTCTCTCTCTCTCTCTCTCTCTCTCTCTCTCTCCTCTCTCTCACTGGGGAATGAACCCAGGACTTTTGTCAGTAGTTACATCCTCAACCCTTTATTCATTCATTTGTTCATTCATTCATTCATTCATAGACAAGATTTCAATAATTTGTTATATTACCCAGACTGCTGGGATCTGAATATGGTCTACCTGGGTGACTTGTTTAGTCAAATTTTATAGAATTTCTAATGCTGCTTTTTATTACTTTTTTATTATTTAAAAATAATAATCAGAAAAATGGTAGATGCAAAATTATCTTGTGAATTGCTATGTGCTTTCCCCTAAACTTTTTTTCTTGAAATTTGTGTATGTTTTTTTGGCAAACCCTGATATTGGTTTTTTAAAAATTCATTTTAATGAGAAAAAAAGGGTAAAATAGCAAGCAATAAAATAGTTTCAAAACAGGTAAGGCTAGTAGAATGGCTACAATAACTAATACATTGCAAATTGTTGTTGAGAGAATGAGATGCAGACATGATAACTTGTTTAAACAATACTAGCACAAACTTTATTCTCAGCGAACTAAGAGAAAGTAGCTGTATTTCTATCCTAACTTTCTTGGGTACACACATACGTTTTTCTCTTTTTTCATAACAAAATGAAAATTATTTACACTTTTGTGAAGTTAGTAACTATCTTAGTTACTTTTCTCTCCTTGCTGGGACAAATAACTGACACACAAACTTAGGGAAGGAAAGGTGTATTTAGCTCACGGTTACTGGAGGTTTCATAATTTAAGGCAACCTGAATTACATAGCAAGACCTTGAGACTCTATGCTGCCATGTCCAGGATGATTTGCTCCGTACCTCTGAGAGAGACCACCTGGCCTGGAGTGGGGAAAGGAAGGAGAGGAGGTACATGCTGTCAGTTTTTTTTTTTTTTTTTTTTTTTTTTTTTTTTTTTTAATTTTTTATGGCCAACTCAGCCTGCCCTGAGGGCAGGGCTGGTGCAGCATGTAGTGCCTGGGATCGAACCACTGTCCCTGTGGCAGTGTAAGCTTTCCTAAGCAGGTGCTTTAGACTGCTGAGCCATCCTGCTGGGCCATTTAATTTATTTTTTATTTTTGTTTTATTTTATTTTTTACATGCTGTCAGTTTAAAGGTTGGAGCCTCTCTGGCCATGCCCATCAAGCCCTGACCTGGTCCTCTGGCTCTTCTTGAGCTTTGTGCTTCACAGCCCTATGATTTACATGAGGCTTTGCGGGACAACTAGATATAAACCATAACAGTAACACACGACACTAGGCTGCCTAGCAAATGATAGCTAACCTTAATAAGACAGGATGTTCATCTCAGGAGTGAGGGAGCTTGTTTGCATTAGGCACTGGCCCAAATCCCACCTACACATATTTGATCAATTTCCTAGCCTCATGGCTTCCGACATAAGGGTTCTAACTTCTGATCATCCTGCCTCAGTTTCCTAGAGAACTAGTATTACAAATATGCACCACCACATCTGATTCAATATTATAGTTTTTATCTCTGGAATCTTAATTTGTGTCTTTCAAAAACATATTCTGCATGTTAATCTTAATTTTCAGTCTTTTCTATCATTTCTTGAGCATGTGTAAATAGTTACAATAATTATTTTAATGACTTATCTACTAATTATATGTCATGTCATTTCATCAGTTATGATTGGTTGTCTTTTTATTGGCAGTCATATTTTCCTGCTTCTTTGCATGTCATCTAATTTTTTATTTGATGCCAGAAAGTTTGAATACTACATTTTGTATGACTTATTTTTTTACTGATTGTTTTTTGATATAAGATCTTATTATGCAGTTCAGACTTGTGATGATCCTCCTGTCTTTGCCTCTCCAGCACTGGGATTACAGGTACGTGCCACCATGCTGGTTTTAGGGTGGCATGGTGCACCCAGTGTTCTGGGGATTGAATTTGGGACCTTGCGCTTTCCTGGAAGGTGCTTATGCTGCTGAGCTATCTCTCCAGCCTGCTTTTTTTAATTATTAAAAGTATTTTGGAACTTGATTACAAAATATGTATCACCTGGAAATGATCAAGCAATTTGAGATCTTGCTTTCAAGCTTTCTTAGGTGAGACCAAAGTAATCTGGGTCTAATTTGGCTCCCCGCAGAAAGGTGCTCTTCCAGGTACTGTAGCTGATAATCCATCAGTTATGAGGCCTTGTCTCAGGATGGAGGGAAGAGGCATTCTTCTTAGCGCTGTGTGAGGTTGTATAATTGCTTCTTCTAATCTTCTCAGGTGATTGCTTCCCTGGCTCCTGCTACTTTCCTCAAACACAGCTTCAGATCACGAGACAGATCAGTATTTAAAGGAAACTCTTCAAATTTCAGGTGCTCAATCCCTATCTAACTCTAATTCCTTAGAACTTCACCCTAAGAATTATAGCTGCCTTAGCCTAGCTATACTTCCAGCCCAGGTTTCTGAACTCAGGAAGACTGCAAAGTCTATCCAAGTATATCTAGAGTTCCTTTTCTCATGCTGTGGTTAAGAGACTTTCTCTAGATAGTAATCTAGGAAAGTCTGGTTTCTGACTTGAGTTTTCTTAGTTATCTCATATCTAATATCTTGAACTATGCTTATATATTATGGTACTTGATTCATTTTGAAGAAAGGGCAAATCCTGTCCACATAATTCTGCTTTGCCTAGAATAATTTTCTCATGCTATTTTGATAAGACATTAGGGTGAAATTTCATAAGATGGGCACTATTGTGTTTCATCTGAAGACACTGTAGCCAAGTATTAATATCATAGAGTTTATATTTTATTGCGTTTAGCAAGAAAGAACAATGTGACAGTTTCAAAACATGTTAGTAGTAATTTCCAGTATTTGATACAATGCATATTGTTGTCCTCCTAGTAGTTATACAAGGCACAGGTGCAGACGTGATAATTTTTCTAATCATAAAGGTACAAAAATTTTCTTCTCATTGAACTAAGAGAGAGTAGTTGTATACGTAATCCAATGTTCCATATTGCAGTAGGTTATTGGCAAAACTGGCAATGTTGGAAGCTGTTGATTTAAGCCTTTCACAGCTCAACATACTAATCTAGCTTTGCATTTTATGCCTTGTGGTTAAACTTTTCTGCTGGGTGGTTAAGGGCAAGTTAAAGCGAGACTTGCATAACAAAACATGAAAGTTTTGTATGTCCCAAGGTTAGTCAAATCCCCTCAGAGTTTACTTTGAAATCATGTGTAGTGTTTTGTAAAACGGTTTTCAGTGTCTTTCTAAGCTCTATAATATTGACAACAGCAATGACTAATACTATCATAAAGTTTAGAAAGATTCTGTTCTTTAGAAGAAGAGGAGGAGGGATCAAAGAGTAGCATATTTTCTTCTTCATTTAGATTGTGGTACCTGATAATGGCATACAAAACCATTCATTCCAATCATCAAAGTTAAGTCTTTGCTGTGCAAAGGCTTATTTTTGCAAAATTGCATTGTTTCTTTGCCATTTTTAGAAAGTTCCAAGAATCAACTGCCCACTACTCCCCTTCAGGCAGGGTGAGGACTTCAAAATGCTGAGCCAGCCACAGAATCCAGGTGTGCAGTGCTGCCCTGAATAGGGTGTGGTGGTGCACACCTGTAATCCCAGAGCTGGGGAGGCAGAGATAGGAAGATCACTATGAGTCTGAACTGTGTAGTGAGACCCTTCTACAAAAATAAATTCTTTAGGGAACACCAGTCCAGTCTCATGGATTGAAAAGCAAAACTTGTATTTGGCTCTTAGCTTAGTGTTGCTGTTACAAATTATGACAACACTGATAATTATCACAAATTTATTGTTTCAGTCATGGAACTGTAAGGTATAAAATCCTGGGGTGAGGAAGGCCTTGTTCCCTGAGAAATTCTAGGAAAGTGTCCTTTGTTACTTCCTGTTGTGCTTTGGGACTAGTTGTCTCCCCCCAAAAGCCTCAATCAGCCATAAGGTGGGCTTCTGGAATTTATGATTGATTCGTGATCCGAGGCTGGGATAATGGGTTGCAGTACTGCTGAGGTTATAGGTGTAAGTGCTACACCCAGGCTGAGGCAGATAGCCCAGAGGCACTATAAGGAGGAGGGGGACTTGGTCTCTGTTGCCATTGTTGCTACTCCTTCTCGCATTTGCTCTTGCTCTTTGCTGTCACCAGGTTGCTCTCTGCCATGTGCCACTCTGCTTTGGAGCCAGCTGAGTACAGACTGAAACTTCCATTAACGGTGAGATAAATAAACCTTTCCTTCTTTCATTCTGAGTGTTGGGTATTTGTCTCAGCAACGATAGAAGAGTAACTGAGACACCTCCTTCATCCTAGTACTTTTAGATTTTCGTGATCTATATCAGTGTATTTCTAAACCCTCCTGGTTTTGCCTGGCCTTCTTCTTGGAGAGCTGGTTGGTAATTCATGGCCTGAATTTTTTACACGGCCACAGCTTTAAAAAGTTTACTCCCCTCGCCACTTCCCAAACTTGGCCTCAGCTCTCTCAACTCCTCTCCTCTGCCACATACTTTCTTAAATCTCATCGACTTGGGATATTTTAAGGTAGCATTTGAGTTGTAGGATTTAAGGTAGGATCCAAGTTGTCTTGACAGAATTTCAGAAATTATATAATAATTTTTCAGATAAGTGAGTTTCAAAATATTTTGTTTCCATTTTCTCTCATGAGGAATGAAAACAATAATATAGTACTCAGAGCCCTGTCTGACATATTGTACATGCCAAATAAGTGCTATGAACATTACTGAAAGTGATCATTCCCTTTCAGGACCCTGGAACAATCTCAAGACACATCCAGTTTGCTGCCTGCTTCTGAAATTCCCCTGATTTTGTTGTATGATATCTAATGTTTTAAACATCGTCATTCATTTAAACATGTATATGTTGTCCTTTCTACTTTGCTTCCAGGGGAGGGTGAATGTAGTCACTCTAACTCTAAGTTGTCTGAAGATAGGAGCCTCACAGTGCTGTCTTAAAAGTTAAGAAAGGGAGTGAATCCTTGTAAAAAGCTGCATTTGCTGTACACAAATGCAGACAGAGATAAATAAAACAGATTCTAAATTTCTGAAAAATCCTCTCATCAACCTGCCTGGGATCAATTTTCAGTGATGCCAGAACACAACTCACAGGTGGAGAATTCAAAATTCCTTCAGGTAGGGCTGAGGAGTTGGAAATACTGGTCAGCCCCAGAACCCAGGTGCACTGACCCAGCATGGCCCAAGTGCCAATGGATGATGGTCGCAGCATCAGTTCTCTTCCTGAACTCAGATATTTCAGAACTTTCATCCTGCACACTCCTCTTCCTCATGGTGAGCTGGCACACACTTCAGGAAGGAGGAAAACATTTATTTCAAACACTGTTTTCTCAGTAAGTTCTGTCACATCCTTCTAACCTGCATTTACTCTGGAATAATATTCCTACATGTTAAAGAAGTAGGAAGTGACTGGGCTCCTGAGTATAATTTGGGAACATTTGTAACACACAGGATGAAGTATTTTATATGGAGTTATGAAAGACAAAAAGAAGCTAAGGACAAAGACTGGGGTTAATGGCCAGACAGCTTAGTGGAAGACTTGGTCATTTCCTAAGATTGGGAAGACCAGAGCCAGTACAGACCTGTAGCACGAGGACAAGAGAATAAGAATGACTGTGCATCAGCTGTGTGATGTTGGGCTACCTATTCACTATTTAACAGTAGATGCCAAATAAGCATTTAGATATTCAATTTCAGTGGAGAGGAGTTAGTTCTGGGAGGCTTAGAAAAAAATGTGTACATTGGAGAGGAAAGGTGGAATGGACTTAGGACAGGACCTTCAGACAACAGAACTTGATCACCTTTAAGGCTGTTGTGACGCAAGGCAGCTAAGATGGAGGTGCAGAGATCAGGGGCCGTTGGGATGAGCGGATCCTGGAGGCTCAGGGAAGACAGTGTTAGCAGGAGGAACATGAGGTCACTCAAGTCTAATGCCTGGTAGAATCTGAGGGAGATGGGCACAGGGTGCTGCCTGGTGGCTTCTGGCAAGGAGAAAGCTGTTGGTGACCGTGACTAAGTTCTATTTTGGGGTTAGAGATGGGAATTAAAGCCCCTTAAAAGTGTCTGAAGGGGAGCAGAGAAGAAGGGATGACAATGGGCTATTATTACTATTATAAGGAATTTCGCTATGGATGGGAATGAACAAATGAGATGTGTGTTGCAGAGGAATCCGGCTCATAGAGGGTTATGCTTTCATATTTTCTTATCTGTTTATTTATCTTTCCTCCTCAGAGGGATGTCATATTCATACCATTTTAAGGCATGAACTCTTATCATGATAATCCAGTAGAGACAAAGAAAGTCAAGGTGCAAGCCCAAAGGGGATCCTTTTAGGGGCGCAGAGAATATTTGAATAAATGAGAAAAAATAAACTTGAGGATGTGTGCAAGAAACTCTGTGGAAAAAGGGGAAGAGAGAAGAGCCAGAGAAGATGGAGCAGGTGGCTGATGAGCCTGCTGGTGAGGGATGGGGCAGATAAAAGTGCAGGCTGTAGTAGAAGGGGAATTTGGAGAAAAGAAGTGTGAAATAGCCTTTTTGGAAAAAGAACAAATGAACAGGGATTCTAGAAGAATTGCCTGGCAATATTGTATGCCCAAGTCACCTGATGCTAAATAAAAAGGGAAAATATGTGTATGTTTGACTATTTCCTTTAGATAACATTGAACTTCTAAAGCATAGGTGGACTGCACAAGGTACTCAACTGTGTGGCCTGCAAGAAGCAAAGGGGATGATCTTAAAAGGGAATGGTTATGGTATCATGGTAAAGAATTGCAGCTGGGACAGTTGAAACATAATGGTTAAGACCAAGATAAAACAAGACCTATATTACAAAAATATGTAACTTTTGTATCTGACAAGGTCAGTCAGGTCCCCTCAGGATTTACTCTGAAACCATGTACTATGGTTTGCATAACTTTTGTCTCTGTCAGCCATCTGGATGAATCACAGCATTGTTAGACAAATTTGCTCTCTGTGGAAGCCTGAGAGAATGTTTTCTCTCT
>PVJA010000084.1:0-86828 GCA_004027025.1 Myocastor coypus | reverse complement strand
ACAATGAAAAGAAAGATCTGTACTAAGGATGTTTAGACAAGAAATCATGTCTTTACCTTGTACCTTGTACTCTGAACAACTATGATGAAGACAACAATATACAATGTATTAATTATTGTAAAAAAACATAATGGTGAGATAAGAAGCAAGAAACTTATAAGATGATGGTTGCATGCATCAACTTTGCCATCCCTGAGACCCACAGCTGACCTGAGACCCACAGCCTGAAGGAAGAGAAGTTCAAATTGGGTTGTGGCTGCAGGAAGTTCAGTCAGCCTATGGCTGGCTGGCACCAAGTATCCTGGCAGAGGATGTTGTGGAGCAAATATTTTCAGTTCATGGGAGGTGGGAAGCATTGCAGAAAACAGCACCAGCCACACCTCTATTACCCATGTAGACAAACTTAGATGTGCAGTTAACTAATCTCCTAAATGGCCTCTGAGCAATCAAATCTACACAGTTAAGCTCCACCACTATGATAGTCAAGGAAAATCTGCAACAGCCTACATTACTCTTTCAAAGAAAGTAAGCAGTAGGTTTTGCCCTCTGTGGCCCCTCCTGAGGGCTAGGGGACTTGCCCCATTCCAGCTTCATCACATCATCACCTGTGTTCCTGCAACCTGCTCTGTGTCAGAAGCTATGCTTAAAACCAAGGGAAGAAGAGTTTAAAGACTACAATACTTTTCTTGTGCTTGACGTCCCAAATTTTATTCCTAAGAGGACTTGAATCTCTGGACTCTTCTATCTCTGTCTCTTTGCTTCTTGTCCTTGTTTTGATCCTGGTGAGTGTAGGTGTCCCTTGAGGGTTGACACAGCTTTCCTGCTCATGCCAGTGAACAGCAGAGCTCATGGACCACCCTGTCAGAGACTCAAAAAGAAGAGGTGTAGAGTGACAGCTTGTGTGTGGAAGCCAAGACCTCTAGGCCTGACTGCCTGTCAACAGTAATGGCCAAATCTGGACCTCAGTCCCTTCATGTGAAGCATGAAGAAGCTCAGTTGGAGCTAGGTAGAGTATTGCCTGCTTATGATCTCAGGACCCTGGGAAGCGGAGGCTGGAGTATCGAAAGTTCAAGCCCAGTGCAGGCAACTTAGCAGCTCTTTAGAAATACCCTATCTCAACATGGAAAGGGCTGGGGTATAGCCCAGTGTGAAGGGTATGAGTTCATTCCCCAGTAATGCAAAAAAAGAAAAAAAAATCAAATGGGAAACATCAGATCTCTTTCCAGTCTAACTGAAAGAGAAGCACTGGACATCCCAAAGCAACTTTGACTTCTTCCATGTGTGTCCTACCCAAGCTCTATTTCTGGCTAAAACATCTAGCAGTTAGCCTAACTTGTCAAAGAGTGAAGGAGTTAACCTGATGTGGTCTAAAGTGTTAATTATTATTCCACAGCAAGAATCTGTAGGGCTGGGGAGATAGCTCTGTGGCATAAGTGCCTGCTTAGCAAGTGCAAGGTCATGAGTTTGAACTCCGGTCCCGCAAAAAAAAAAAAAAAATCTGTTTATTCCATAAGAATATCACCTCCATTTACTTGTACCTGGAAGAGAACAGGATGCTGAGGTCAGGAATACCTTGCCTATGTGATCTCATTTAGAGGAGGGAGAGAATTTCTTTTACAACAATAAGGTAGTGATGGCAGTGGGGCTGTGTGTTGAGTGACAGTATGGAGTATGAAATGTGGGGAGAGCTTTAACTACTTTGGGAGTTTTACGACTCATTCCTTAGCTTGAGAGCACTGAGGTCTTGCAGAAGGAGCATGCAGCTGAGCTCCCTGATCTCTGCATGAGCCCAGCCTACAGTGCACATTTCATACTCCTAGGCCAGCACTGTCTCTGTACTTTGCTATTTTTTGAAAATAGTTCTAATTCCTTTTTTACTACAAGATCATATTTTACAGCCTCCAAAGAACTGGGATTACAGGAGCTGGGAAGAGAGGTCTGTGACACAAGTGCCTGCCTGGTCATGAGTTTGAACCTGGTCCTGCAAAAAACAAAAAAACAAAACAAAAAAAAACCTGGGATTATGGCAGGCCCGGGTATTTCATGCCCAGCCCCTGCACCTGCTTGCAGGCTCCTTAAGCTGCTGAGCTATTTGACCAGTCCTAGTCAATTTAATTCCTACCTCCATTTGCCTCATTGCGATTCTACATCAGGTACGCTAGCTGTGCAAAGAAGAGTGGGACAGCTATGTTATGGCCCTAGAAGTACAGCAGGCTTCTGTATTTGGGCTTAAAAATATTATTATCTCTGTGACTCTAAGGAATGAAGCCAGTTGTATTTCTGTGAGCTACTGTGTCACTGAGCATCAAGTCATCCATCCTAATAGGCTTTTTTTCACCGTGACGGTGATATTTGCTGTTGCTAAGTAAAGTGTAGAACTTCACTGAAAGAGTCTCAGCATGCCCAGTGTGCAGACCCTCAGGCCAGCCTTGTCACAGTTTTCGGTGCTACTTCCTTTCTTCCTCTTTCTTCCTTTTGGCCAGGAGGTGGCTCTATACTACGTGTTGGGATTAGATACCACAAAGCTCTCAGAAGTAAAGGCTCTGACAAATCTCTGATCAATACATACTTGTTAGGAAAGGAAAACAGATGCTCTTCCTTTGTTTATGTAGATGAGATGTTTGAATGTTCACTAACATACATATGCAAATAGAGAATCATGGATTTCCAAAGCTTGGTAAGCAACCGTAACCCCAATTTACCACAGCATGGACCCGAGGACCAGGCGTGATTGCTGCCTCTCTGAACAAAAGACAGAATCACTTTATAAGAACACACATAGCTCTAAGTAGGGTAAACATCCAGGGTAGAAATGAAAAGGAGGTGGGGGATGACCTGATCAGAAGGGACCCTGCTGGTTGTTTCTAAGGAGCTAAAAGGAGAACGGCCTCCTGATGGCAAGTCCCTGCGCAGACATTGCCCAAGACCAATTTCCACTGACGAAGTAGCAAAATGGCATTTGTATTGGACAAATGAAGTGTGAATTCCTGACCTTGTTAGTGCTTCATGCCAGCTTAGTAGGTAGCTTCAGAAAGGATTCGGCCTGCCCTCTGCTTCCCTCCACCTGACCACACTCAGAGGGTTTAAAGTCAAAGCGCAGGAGCAGAAAGAGCCCCAGGATTATTTAATTGGACCCCTCTCACTTTCTAGACAGGGACACAGAAGCCAGCAGAGATTGCATTGCTCGGCTAGACCTCAGGCTGGGACAAGGCAGGCTTTCAGGAGGGCCCTGAGCACTCCTGCTCTGGTGATAGCTGGTCTCCTCCCACAGTCAAGGAGTCCAGCCAGTTCTGGGAAAGTGAGCCCTGCTGGTTGTCTCTTGCCTCCTCCCTGCTTTTTCCTCTTGCAGGGGCGAGATGCTCAGCTTGGCGCTAGGTGGCTCTGCTCTGGAATGGACTTTGTTGGCCCCAGTCAGCCATCAACACTTGATGTTTTTAAGTAGGCAGATGCAACCCATTTCTAGAGGGAGTGTTTTTCAGCCAGTGTGACCTCATGGGCTTTCTTCCTCTGACCTTCTATGTCCAGAGTCTCCACATTAGTGCTTTATAAATGCCAGCCTTGCAGTGGCCACCCAAGAATCCCTTGGGAGGAAATCTTCTCAAGTGCACATCCACAGACCCACTTCCAGGGATGCTGACCAAATGGGACTGGATCTCAGCCTTTGGAGTTTTCCAAAATTTCCACAGATAATACTGATTGTAGCCAAATCAAGAACTTACTCTTTTCTTTGATTAATTAAAATAAAAATGAGCATTTATTACCTACATTCTTAACTGAATGTTATCTAATCTCCCATAGCAATAGCAAAATGAAGGTGTTATTCTTCTTTTTTTTTTAGATCCAGATTTTACTAAATTGTACAATTTAGTAAAATTTGCAATCTTCCTGTCTAAACTCCTTAAATTGCTATAATTGCAAGCATGAGCCATCACACTGATTTTTCCATGATTTAAAATGAATTTTTATTTTTTGGGACAGGGGCTGCCAAGTTGTCCAGGCTGGCTAGAACTCATATTTCTCCTGCTTCAGCTTCCCAGCTTCCCAGCATGCTAGGGGCGTTGATGTGTGCCAATATGCTCTGCCATTGTCTTTGGACTGATAAATTCCCACAGATCCTATGGTTATTAAATGGCAGGACTAGGCTGGAATCTCCTCTCAAAGAATTTAAATGATGGCCTTGGTGAAGTAAACCAATCTCCTTAAGCTTTTGTGTTTCGTCTGGAAAGTGCAGATAGAAAAATGTCCATTTCACAGGGTTTGTCCTCAGAGTTACTAAGGGCTCAGTTTGTGGTCAGACATATAGGAAACATGCAGTTGTGTGAGGACATTGTTAGAATGAAAACATCATGATTTCACCAAACAGGCTTTAGAAAGAGTTTACGGTGTCAGTTATTGGATGTCAGTGCATGTTGACTCCACTCTAACAGAATTTTTAATCACCAACATACTTACTGTTTGCACTTCAGAAAGCATTTTCATTGAACATTGGATCTACAGGATCCTAGCAGGTAATATTTTTTTCTCTATTTGTAAAAGAAGGAACAAAAATTGGAGAACCAAAATGCCCCTTTTCATGAACTCTACTCTTATTTATCATGATTTTTTGTTGATGTATGAGAACTTCAAGTTATTTATCTTTATTAAAAACAGACCAATCTTTCCCATGCTCTCCTTTCATGCTCAGAGAAAATGCTTAGGAATTGGCCAAGGTGGATTGAGAAGGTCCCCTTGGGAAAGGAGCTCATGTGTGGCTATTTGAGTAAGTTTGGAATTTTCATTTCATCCCAAGGTCAATTTTCCCATCCCACAAATGACACTTCTTTGATGAAATGTCTAGGTGTAAGATAGATAGTTGGTGCAGGTTGACAGGAATGAGACATTAAAGATGGAAGATACAGTTTAAAACAGCTCATTTTATTCACCCAGCACCGAGAGTGCACCCCTGGAATGACCCAGCTCCAATGGGCTGTTTCTTTTCTTTCCTTGGGAAAGTCTGTCTGTCCTTGCAGACTTTGCCGTGTCTGTCATGACCCTGGTGCTCAGTGAAGATGCTACTTTTCAAATTCCACGCCAGTTCTCTGAGCACTTTTTTTTCACTTCTCTTTTCCCAGATGAATTTAAGTGCATTGCATTTCACCTTTTATAGTCTCTCATTAGTCTTCCATACACGTAGCTATATTTCTCCTGAATATTATGGATTTTTCCAAAATGTGACCTGTTTAGCCTTCAGTGCCTTGGTGACAAAGCATGGTCTTTTGCAAAATGTATTTTAGTCTGTGGTATTTGATGGTAGGAAAAGTTTCCTTGATTGTAGAGACTAACTCAGATCAGTGTGAATCCTACTGAATCACCAAAACTAGCACACCATATCTGTCCTAGGGCTCCCCAGTGAGAGACTTCCTTTGAGTCTGGGGAAAATGAGAGGTATATGAGGAGAGTATGGGAAGCCCTATATTGGGCTTATGTTCATCACCCCTCAATCTGCCTCCCTGAACCTCCAGCTCCTCACAGCTACAAGAGCCTATCAAACCAATAAATTAATATTAAACTATTATTAATATTAATTATTCATTTAATATTAAAATCCAAACTATCACATCATTTTAACTTATATGGATGTCTGCTTTAAATTTGGTCAACACCTTTCCTCTCCCAGTCTCTTTGTCAGCACCTCTCCCATGCCTTTTTAGTCCTTCAGGTGGTTTCCTTCGGCTGTGGTATAACCTGATTCGCTGACCTTCTAATTGCCAGCTCTATCTTTCCGCAGGCCAGGCCTCTCAGGCTCCTTGTTCTAGAGCAAGTTCCCAGTTGTGTTCCTGGAACCCACTGGTAGATCCAAGAGCATTTGCCTCCTTGTGAGTCTATTGTGTAAGAGCCTCCCTCATATGTAGATTTGCATTTCCACTCTGAAACCAATGCAGTATGCTCCGGTTTTGTTTCATTTTTCATTTGCCTTTATTGTTCTTTTTATTTAAAAGTTTAGGTTACTATACAACTGCATCTCACTCTGTGCCTCGGGTACCAGTTTGTATAGCAAGGCACTTGTGTGAATTGTGTGTTTTAAACATTGTTCCTGAGCTTTATCCTCGCCTTGAGCCACTATGCTTTCATATGCAATCCACAGGGCTTTTCTTTTGAGACTCCTAAAATATTTTCAGCATGGGAAGCCCATGGTATTAAAATTTTTATTATGAAGTGCATCATCCACAGAGAAGAGTGTTTGTAACATGTATTTAGAATTTAAGGAAAACACTGAAATGACCTTGTGTGCCTAGTGGCCAGCATGCAGTATTCTGCGGGCCCGTTAGTGATCCCTGAAGTCCTCATCTCCTGCTTGGATGAGCCTCAATGTGGACATCGTGGTCAGCAGTCTTCTTGTTGTTGTTTGCACAGCACATGCCTCCCTGAGCAACAGGTCACCTGCTTCCCTCTGTCTTTGATTCCCATATAAGTGAAATATTGCTATATAGTTTATAATTTGAGCATTTTGCAATTTAAATATGTTTGAAATATTTAAATATGTTTGAAAGTCAAACTTTGGCACATAGCTAGTCGCTCATTTTTTTTTATACTAGATGGTATCACTCATTTTGTACATAACACTATATATATATATACATTATATATTTAAATTTTATATATATATTATATACATTCTATTGTATGTTTGACTTGTTTAAATTTTCTTCTATTATAAGCAACAATTTTATCAATGTTTTTGTAAACGTTTTCTGGAGTAGTATTGCTAGGTAGTAGGGTCTACAATATCTTCAGGTCTGTTGAATATTTATTATCAAATTATTTTCCAAAGCAGTTGTGCCAGTTTATCATTCAATCAGCAGTGTATGAAACTTTTCATTATACATTCTTGCCAACTTTTAGTATGGTCTAACATTTTAATTTTTGCTAATCTTTTGCTTTTGGAGTTGTATCTCACTAAGGTTTTAATTTCCATTTATTTGATTACTGAAAAGATTAGCATCATTTCATATGTTTATAAACCATTGGTGCTTACTTTTCTCAAAAATGTACGGTCATGATTTCTTGCCAATTTTCTTGTCATGATTTTGTCTTTCTTTTTGAATTGTGCTTTTTTCTAGACATAAATCCTTCTTTATTTTATGTGTTATAAATTATTTTCCTAGTTTTTGTTCTCTCTTTTCACTTTGTAGCTTCTTTTGATGAAAGCAAACCTTAATATAACTCAATCTGTTAATTTTTCTATATGAATTTTGCTATTTTAATCTAGTGTAACAAATATATTCAACTTTGAATTCATAAAAATCTATATTATCTTATAAAAATTTTAAATTTTACCTTTTGCATTTAGATCATAATTCTATCTGTAATGGGAATTTACAAATAATAGAAATTAATGTGCAGCTTTATTTTTTAATATGACCAATTCATTGTCTGTATATTAGAACTTTATTCACTACTGTGCAGATCCAGATTTGCTACAAATTAAGTTTCTGAATGAATGCAAGTTCTACTTAACTACTTTTATCATTTACCTCTCTGTGTCCCCAAACTATACTGTTTTGGTAGAAGTAGTCTCTGTTAGTCAGTTTAGTAGAAATAACTGTAGTACTTCAAAAACATTTACATTGTAAAATAATCAAACTGCATGATACATGAGTCATGATTGAATTTATTTAGAAATCAAAAGTAAAGGAAGGGCTGGCCAGATGGCTCTGGGGACTAAAGCACCTGCTTAGGCAGGCCCAGTGACGAGGGTTTGATTCTCAGCATGTGATGCTGGCCCTGCTCCTGGGGTGTGCTGAGAGACTGACTGAGACTGGGCGTGCTGAGACATGCACCTGTAATTTTGGGAAGCTAAAAACAGGAGGATCACTATGAGTCCAATCTGTGTAGTGAAAACCTGTAGACCCTGTTTAAAAAAAAAAAAGTAAAAGGAAGTAGATAACATATGGGCCAAAGAGTTATGTCTGTGTAAAAGCAAGAAGACTAATGAACATCATGTCTAGTTTGAGACTAATCCAAAAAAAAATGCTTGATTATACCCTTATGCAAAAATCTACCCTTCTATGCTGATGTATTGGGTAGTCTTCAGCTCTTGTTCTTAGATATAAATATTAAGAGTCGATTTTTTGGGGGGGTATTTTAGGAAAGGGTCTATAGGGTGCTGAGGGTCTCACTACTAGGTTGGACTTGTATTTGTAGTGATCAAGTTATTTACAGCCTCCCATGCCCTGGGATTACAGGTGCATGCCACCAATCCCAGTCACAATTGCCATCTCAATGTGCCCCAGGGGCGGGACCTGTAGGACAAGCCCAGGGATCAAATTTAGGCCCCTGCTTGTAGGCACTTTAATCCACTGAGCTATTTGACTGGCCCTAGAGTCAATTTAAAGAAGAAAATCTGAAGATTTCTCTTTGGAATAGAGTCATGAAGATTAATTTAGGCATAAGTTTTGTCTATGAGTATATAAGATGTATCTCTCCATTTAGAAGAATTTAGCATTTCTTTAGTAGGTTTTAGTGGCATTTTATAACATTGTAATAAAGTTTTTGACCTATAAAACTTCTAACTTTTTTATTTTTTACCTTGTATCATCATAAATCATATATATATATATATATATAAATAATATTTTATAACATTTTCATGCTCCTTATAGCCATACATGTGAGTTTCATAAATTAATCTTATTCCTGGAAATATTGCAAAGTTTTCTTATTTTTATAGTGGCATTTTGAACTTTCTATGTAGACACTCATGCCATTTGAAAATAATAATGTTGTAATTCATTTATTACAACTGTTATATATATATATTATTAAGCTTAAAGTAGTCAAATAGATTGCCTGGGATCCTGTTGTACATTGACTAAAATTAGCGATACGGCCTCTTTTGAATCTTACTCTTTATTTGAATAAAATGTTTTTATTATTTCATTATATAATACAAATTTTGCTACAATTTTTTACATATAACTTTTACCAGATGAAAAAAATCACATTGATTTGAAATTTTCGGGCTGATGAGATGGCTCAGTGGTTTATATTGCCTGCTTAGGAAAGCTTAGGCAACTGCAGGGGCCATGGTTTGATTCCTGGCACTACATGCTGCACTAGCCCCATCCCCACAGCAGGCTGAGCTGGCCATTAAAAAAAAATTGTTTTCTAAGACGTATTTAAAAATTGGAAATGTCAGAAATTTTACCAGCTTAGTTTCTGATAATCTTATTGAGATGATCTTATTGACCCTATCTTCTGCTTATACTTTTCCTTTATTTTCTTACTAGGTAACATGATATACATTTTCTTATATTGAAACTATGTCACATCTTTGTAATAAATCTTATTTTGTTAATGCTTTATCATTATTTTATATATTTCTAACTTTGGCTTGCTGATATTATATTTAATTATTTAAAATTTACATATATAAATGAAGTTGACTTGTAATTTTCATGCTTGGTTGTTACTATTATTATTTTTTGTCTTTCTGAGACAAGGTTTCATTATGTAGCTCAGGCTGGACTTGAGCTCACTTTGTTGCCCAGGCTGGTCTCTAAGTGCTGGGATTGTAGACCTGCACCACCGTGCCTCACTTTATTCTTTTTTTTTCCCCTCACTTCATTCTTAATTTTTTATCTCATTTTTAATATACAGTAAGATGAGATTTATAGACAAAAATAGGAAGTGTTCCTTTTTGTAATTTCTGAAGGAATGTGATAAACTATGTAAATAGAACAACTTTTTAAAACTTTTGTAAAACTTATATATCAAGGTATCTGAAGCTATTTCGATGGCAGATGGTTGTCTGGTTAGACATTTTTAGTCAGAATTGATAGTTAAGGCTACAGAGCTGGAATGCTTTGCCAGTGATTTGGGTTGGGCACTGGACTATTCAGGACAGGCACCAATTAACATCTCTAAAAAGACCTGGATGACCTCCACCGTGACCTGGATTAACTGTTGTGCACAGATATATTGTAGAGAGGTTTAGAAGGTGTACCTAGGCAGGGCAAAGAGACCCTGATCTACGTGTAATAAAAACTCTTTAGATGTTTTATGTTTAACAACATGAGCTCTATTATACTAAAGGAATACATATTAAGTATAAGACTGTTTCTTCTGTATTGACTTCTTGCCAAAATTTTACCTTTCAATACAATTTCTTCTAACTTAGCCAATTTACTTGCTTAAAATTACCATGGCTTCTGTTTAATCATCCATGCCTTTGTGATCATGTTTCCCTCTTGTCCCTATAACTAAGTTTTGGAATCTTTGCTTCCCATCCCTGTCATTCTCACATTCTATTTCTGCAATCAGTTTTACAAATGGTTTGCTAATTTTATTAAACTTAATAAGTTTAGTAACAAATGAAATTATCACTCTTTCTTATAATGTGTTTGTTTTCAGTTTCATTAGTTTTAGCTCTTATTTTTTTCCACTTTCTTCTCATATAACAATGTTGTTGTCCTAGATTCCAAGACACTAATTTTCAGTCTTATTTTTTAAAATTATAAGTGTAATTTAAATTTTGCACCTCTCTCAAGCTCCAACATTGTGGACGCTCACTTTCTGTATTACTAAGCTTCTATTCACCACTGATCCTTTTTCACATCTTCCTAAGCGTGAAGGAATACATGGTTCTTCTAAGCTCCAACAGAAATCATTTTGTAGCCGGGCATGGTGGCTCACGCCTGTAATCCCAGCACTTGGGAGGCTGAGGCAGAAGGATCAGTGCGAGTTCAAGACCAGCCTGGGCTACAAAAGTGAGCTCAAGGCCAGCCTGAACTGCATAGTGAGACTCTGTCTCAAAAAGACAAAAAAAAAAAAAAAAAAGAAATCATTTTGTAATAGTTTTTAAATCACAAAAAGATCCTTTGTTTCTTCTTATACTTGTCAAAATATTGGAAGTAAAAAAAAATAAGCAAAGGTATGACTTCTTTTGGCCATGAATTAGAAAGGCAGAGGAAGGTAGTGCTTAATGAAATCAGGTGTTCTCCTGGTTCTTCCTTGTGACCCGGAAGTAGAATACAAAAAGAGACAGGTTCAAAGAGCATGAAGAACACAGTTGGCATCACACAATGATGTTTTTCACTATGGTGCTAAATGTCCAGAGAGCTGGGTTTTTTGGTTTATCTCTAGACATTGGCATTGAACATTCATGATTCAAGTCAGCACAACATCTGGAGAAGAAAGTTCTGTAGACACCTCGGGACCTAGATTAATCACCTTCCCTGCTGCCCCTATAGTGAATCAGTAGCAGCTTCAAACAACCAAATAGCTGTGAACTAGTGATTTCTCAAGGGTTTACTAATGATGAAGTAATCAAAAAATAGAAAAGAAACTCAGCTAAAAATACATATAGAATGGCACAATGTATCATATTGCACTGTGTGCTTGAAAGAAATTAAAATAAATAGTAAATAGAAAATATACTTCCAGCCTATAGGAGACTGAAAATTTAGTCTTGAATATTAGTTTTTATTTTACTTTTTATATTATGGACAGCTCATCTGCCCTGGGGGGTGGGGGCGCAGCATGTGGTTCCAGGGATTGAACTGCAGTCCCTGCAGTTGCCTAAGCTTTCCTAAGCAGGCACTTTAGACTGCTGAACCATCTTATTGCCCCCCACTGAATATTAAATTAGTAGAGTAATATATGAGAAAGAATTTGCTGAACTATGAGATATGGAGCATTTATCATACGTGTGAAATTTATGATACACATTGTAATATATATTGTATGAAGATGTGTATTTTTTTTATGTTCATTATGTGATCACTGAGTAATCAGTACCTGGCATGTTACATGCACTGGATTACAGGTAAGCTTTACTACCTACCAGTTCTGTAATCTCTAAAAGTTATTTAGCCTCAGTTTTACCGTCTGTAAAATGTTAATGAAAAGAGTACTAACTTCACAAGAGATCAGGATGGCTAGGGAGGATAATATTTAATGCAACACATGAACAGTAGCAAACAGTGAAGAAGTGGAATGTATTACTTTTACTCATTAATATCTGCTTATATGGTAGCTTATGAGAGGTAACTGCAGCACTTCAAAAGTTAAAATCTTATATATTACAGAGATACATTTAATTCCAATCATTAGTATTTGAGGGCCCTTTTCTTATCCAATACAAATACCTTAACTTGGATAATATTTAATTATAAGTAAAAGATATATTGATTGCATCAAATTATAGAATTTTCATTACACATACATTAGTAATACTATTAGGTATAATTATATCAGAAACTGTATCTTTCTACTCACAAAAGAATTATAAGTATCTCATAAAATTTTTAAGTATGACTCTGTATGAATAGAATGAGCCAGGATCTAGAAATGTGGGTATGAGAATAAGCACAACATTTCAAGGAATAGAGAAGTGACCAATATTTCCAGGCATGTCCAATTGCACTGTCTGCACAGAGAAACAGAAGCTAAAAAAATCAGCACATTTTCAATTCAGATTGATACAATCCAAGAGATAGACATAACTGACATTTGTTCAATAATTCTCAAGTATGTCACGGAATCTGTGAAAGAAAGTTTGCTATCTCTAGTCAGCTTAAAGTCAGCACTACACAGGGAAAATACATTTTAGGCAGATGCAAATGCTCTCAGATGAAACATTGCATTAAAAGGTGGCAAAAGGTGTTCAATTTATGGAACACCAAAGCAATCATGCAGTCTTGGTGATAGATCGGTAAATAGATGACAAGTAGATGATATCTAGAAAGGATAGATAGATGACAGAGAGACAGACCGACAGACAGACAGACAGATTTCTTGTCTATAATTTTAAAAAATTATCTGTTTGAGGGGCCCGGCAGGATGGCTCAGTGGTCTAAAGCACCTGCAGGCGGCTGCAGGGACCATGGTTCGATCCCCGGCATCACATGCTGCGCCAGCCCTGCCCTCACGGCAGGCTGAGCTGGCCATAAAAATAAATAAACAAACAAAATTATCTGTTTGAAATTTGATCGTAGGAAATGCAATGGCAGAGTGAGATATCTATTGACAGTGTAAAAATTATGAAGCTTTTCTAGTCTGTTGGTCCCTTGTCATCATTCACACCCTTCATATTTGGAAAATAGGTCCTTTGATGGCCTTTGGGATGAGGCTATGATTTGTCTTTAATATACTATCTCTAAAGAACGTCATGTAACATCCTCTCAATGTCCTTTTCAGTCATTAATTTTTTACATGTTCATTGCATCTCATCTCAAGTGACAACTTCTGTGGAGCCTTTTCTTAACCTACAACTAGATAGAATTTCTTTTTTTTAGATATAATTTCTTCCTTGTATAAAATACTGTCACATTCACTTTTAGATTGCAACATCCTACATGGAAAAATTTCTTCCCATTTACATTTTTATTTTCTGTAGAAATTTGCTAGGGAGTCTTCCAAGTAAGTCACATGAATGGCTTCAGTTCTTCTCTTCAAATATCCATACCTTTTTCCATATAGCTTGGCAGTGTTCCCTTGCTATGGGCAGAGCACAGTCCTCCACCACTTGGATTGGCCATCTGGCTTCCTGTGGCCAGAGGCATGCTGGTAAATATTAAAAAATGGGGACCTAAAATGCTAGGATGATGTCTCTATACTTTCACACTTATGTTATTATCATAACAACAGCATGCAGGGCCGGCAGTATAGCTCAGAGGATTAAGCCCTTGCTTAGAGAAGTGCAAGGGTGAGGGTTCAGTTCCTGGCCCTGCCTGCTGTGCCAGCCTGCTCTTGAGTGCACTGGCCAGCGATGGAGACTGGCATGGTGACGTGCGCCTGTAATCCTAGCACGTGGGAGGTACAAGTAGGAGGATCACTATGAGTCAGTAGTGAGACCCCACACAAAAATAAATAAATAAATAACAATGGCATACTTAGGATGAAGGTAAGTGACATAAGAAACAGAGTTGTTTCTGCTAAAATATTCTACCCAAGACTCACAGAGCCCCTAGGGCACCCTCCAGAGGTAGGAGTGATCTTAGTCAACGTCAGATTGGGTCAAAGGAGTGATCTGTGAGAAATAAATATTTATTTTTATAGCTTCTGGATTCTGGCAGTTATCTACTCTGTTGAAAATTTCAACAACAATCAGTGGAGACAATATTCAGTATTTATCTTCAGCTAAACTGAAAAAAAAAACCATATTCTCAAGATTCTAGAATTGAGTATGGAATGACTGGTATGTGTACTACATGCCTATATTTAATGAGGACCAGTGATGCTTGGAAGGCATTATAGTTTACTGAACACATATTATGCTAAGACCAACCACATGGGTTAAGAGAGTCTACATTTCTAGTAAATGTGAAATTTGCAAAAATGCTACGTTATAGGCAATATAGAAAAACAGGAATGGAATAACACTTACTCAGCTAAACTTAGAACTGAAAAGTGGAAATATCTCCAAAGTAGGATGTAGGGTGGTCAGCGGAAGTGTGGAAAGAGGTTGTTCAATGGAGCAGGCTTCAGCTTCACCTGTGTTTGCCTGATGCTCACTGCTTTTGGTGGCTGGATGCCAACAAGAAGCCCCACAGGTGAGGGTCCCTTGTTAATGGCAACCACTGGAGAAATATAAAATGGTGTGGGGCAAGATGGTTGTAGTGCTGATGGTGAAAACTACCATTCTTTCCAACACTTCCTTCTCCAATTTTATGTCACTATGCGGACTCTAAATTTTCAAATTTCTTCTCTGTCTCTTTATGAAAGCCATATAGCAAAAAATAAAGTGACAACATCAGACAAGAGAACAGATCACTTCTATTTATTCTGAAAGCTAAAATGATAGTCTCCAAATTTCATCAAAGACCATGCATTTATACAAAGTGTGTTTATAATTGATATCTCATTTCATCCCTCAATCCAGTAAATAAGAGCACATAGGAAGACCACCCTTTGCTTCACAGATGGCATAGTTACAATACCAACAGATTAAGTGATTTTCATGAAGATTGTACAACTTGTGATGGGTAGAGCTGGGATAAGAATTCAGGTTGGCGGCCCTGTGGTGTATGTAGAGTAGACCATGTTACCTCTTCATCAGCTTGCATATCCAGCTTGTTCCAAAAGTCTAAGGCACATTGAGAAATAGCTTCTGGTCATTACACTCGCTGTAACTTTCATTTAAGCCACATGCAGGGAGGCGATGCCAAGAAGGGGGGCGCACAGACTTGGCCCATGTGTCAGACCGAAGTGGTGAAAGCTTTGGCTGCTGAGCTCAGGTGTCTCAGTCAGGGCTGTGAGGCTGCATCCCCTGGACTGAAATGGAGGCAGAAAGAAGTGCGCATCTAAATTACTGTCACTTGTTATTGATTTACTGATGGCTTCTAAAAATGTCGCATTTGAACTGTCAGTGAATTTGCCGACTGTTGGCACAAGCGATGAAAGCAAGTGTGAACCATAATTGATTAGGCCTCATTTGCTTATCCATATTATGCTAATTAGATCCGCAGTCTTTCCCTTTGTACCATCACTGGGTGACAGAGTAAATCAGGGTGATTGGGATGCAGATAGGATTAGAGGAAAGAATATAAGACTGAACAAGTCCCATCTTATCAGAAGGGAAGTTTATTTAATATTCCTCTGTTTGGAAAAAAAAGAGCTTTGTATGACTCTCTTTCTTGCTATTTTCTCTGGAATGGTTTTATTGTAACAGATTTTGATTTCACGATACAGAAGTTGAGTTTTCTCTGTGTGATCCTGGCATCTGGCTGATGGTTTATGCATGCAGTAGGGTCAGAGGGAGGGATTCTATGACAAGAAGTAGAGGCACCACACAGGTGCCTTGGGGTCATTCCTCGTAGACCAGGGAACTTGGGGAGCCTGAGTTTATTTGCTTTGTGTGATTTCTCAGTTGCCTTTAGAAGTCCAGTGCTCTATGCATTGTGCCACACAGCCACCTTCACTGGCCTTTAGAAAGAGATTTTCTTCAGTGTCTGAAGACATTATGTAGTCTTCGAAGGCTGAACTACCTTTCAAATAAATGCTTTAGTGACCCTACATATGAGGCTTTACAAAATCATAGCAATTCAACGAGCTTTTGATGCCAGGGTAGGAAAGACAATAAATATAAGTGGCAAATCTAAGCATCAATAATCATTAGTGAAGATGCTCAAGTTCACTGCCAATCATAGCAATGTAAATCAGAACAACTTCATGCCCTTCATATTGGTAAAAATGTAAACGAGTTGGCTAGATTGTAAGGCACTGAATACTCCTGAATACTACTGGTGGAAATATTATTTACAGTAGTTTTGGAAAATTCTGACTGTGCATTGAAAGTAAAAATACACTTACTATTTGATGTACTGAATCTACTCTTAGGAATGTGCTCTACAGAAATAATAGCACTAGAATGTACGAAGATTTGTATCAGGCTCTTCTTTCAGCTTTTAAAAGTGAAAACAACTGCTGATAAATAAGGAAATGGAATTGTAGAATAGCTGTACCATGGCATAGATACAGTAATCAAGAAGATTAAGGTAGGCTGGGGAGATAGCTCCATGGCACAAGTGCCTGTCTGGAAAGAGCAAGGTCATAAGTTTGAACCCCAGTCCTGAAAGAAAAAAAAAAAAAAAGATTTAAGGTAGATCCATCACAGAGAGCTTAGATATACCAGAATGTATTAAGTGAGAATAGGTCGATTTTAACAGCATCAAATTTCATAATGCTACAGAAGGCTTCTATATAGGTATGTTTTATTGTGTATGTTTATTGTTATGAGAGGCTGAAGGAAGTGTGAGAGTTGGCAGTATTATTTATTTGAAGAAGTGAACAAGGAGAAAAAAAATTAGAGTAGAAAAACACTATTCCAAAAATAGGGTCCACAACATACACATGTGGCATAGTCCTATTGAGGTAAGCTGTGTGTCCCTTATATTACATAGGAAGATGTCACTGAAACAATAATAAAATGATTATCAGTAATAATGAATTAATAATAATGGATTTTCAGGTTTTTGTCCTGTTTGATTGCATGCTTATTATTTAGTAGGACTATCATTTTTTTTTTTTTTTTTGAGATAGGGTCTTGCTATGTTGTTCAGGCTAGCTTTGCTCTCACTTCTGTACCCCAGACTGGTCTCGAACTCACCTCAATCCTCCTGCCTCAGTTTCCCAAGTGCTGGGATTACAGGCATGCACTACCATGCCCGGCTAGGACTATCATTTTCTAATGAAGTAATTTAAGCCTTAGAAATGTGGCTTCCTTCCAGGTGGATGGTAACTGAGTGGCAGAACATGGGTTACAGTTTTGCTCCTGTGAGTTCCACAGATGAGTATCATTGGCTGATGGAATAGTATGCTGAATTGTTCCCTGGATTAAAAGCCTGGAAAAAGCTATATCTAATACATCTTACAGCTCTGGTGTCCTGAAGATAATAGCAATCCATCCTTGTAAATGTTTGTTAGACATTTGGTGCACCTAGTGTAGGAAACACATAAACAAAAACAACCCATACACCTGATTTCAAAAGGTGCTCTTAAAGAAAATGTAAATACAAATTTATGTTCATTTGTGTGCATTGGTGTGGCTATCAATCCATAAAAACTTCTAATTGGTTCAAAACTTAAACAACTGGCTTTACGTTTCAACTGCTAACCAAGCATTTGTGTAAGATTCAGGAAACTGTAAGATGTGAGATTATCATGGAGCCCATCGACATGCCAAATTTGTATTTGTGTTTGTATTTTGAATGTTAACCTGACTTAATCTTATTTTTCTATGCGGTTATACATTCAAAATATCACTCTTGCTATATTATAGTTTCATGACATTATAGTAGTAAGATGATACACTTCTAATTATTTTTATTATCTAAAGAGAATGTAAAATGGTAAAAACAAAACAAAAGAAATTAGAAATGATACAGAACTTTACTAAACAAAATAACAGGAATTTGACAATGGTTCTGATTACCAGGTAAAAGCATGAATTTTTTTTTTTTTTTTTTTTTTTTTTTTTTGGTGGGACTGGGGTTGAAACTCACGACCTTGCACTTGCCCAAAAGCATGAATTTTATAAGGAAAAGTTATAAAGAATTAGGAAGAACAAAAAATAATAAATTTAAGCACCAACCCTCCCCTCTGTAGCCCAGCAGAAATGAACAGTACAGTTATCCAAGCCATCCTGCATGCATACATACATACATACATACATACATACATACATAAACTATTGTCCCCTCCAGTCCTTTTCCTTATCTCAGTTGTCCCTACCTTTTAAACAGATTCTTCCCTTTTCACAGTATCTATTGTACCTTTTCAATTTTATTTACTCTTTCAGGTTCTTACATTAGTGAGATATTACAGTGCTTACATGTGCAGATCTAATTTACTTCACATATGAGTATAATCTCTAGTTGTATCCATTTACCTATGAAAAACTCAAATGTATTTCTTTATAGCTGAGTAATGCACCATTGTGTAAAAATACCATATCTTTTTGGATCTATTCCTCAGATGATGGGTATTTGGATTGTTGACAAGATTAATCTGTGATAAATTGTGCTACTATAAACATGGGTGCACATATATTACTGTGGAGGATGTATTTTGGTATACTGTATTTTATAGCAGAGCCAATCTTTCCCACTGTAGGAAATGATTTTTATATAACAAGGAAATCACTTGAAGATATTCTTAAAACAATATTAGCAACTTTATTCAGTGTCATTGCTTTTATAATTTTTTATTGCTTTTATCACTGTTGCAAAATAATTAATCACTTGATTAAAAGATGGGCTACCCTAATTATTATTATCACTACAGTAGTGATATTACACTGTATTGAGGAATGAAACCCTAGGTGCAACAGACTCTTAGACCCAAACTCCCCATGCTAATCTACCATATAATAACTCTGGTTACTCTTAATGTTTATCAGGTCAAATCTTGCCAACAGGAAACTGAATCAACTACACAGCTAGCTAAGTGCCTTGCTTTGTGATTCCAACTGGTGTGACCTGTGTGCAGGTTTTCTAGTCAGACATCCTATGATGGTTTGTTTCATGTGTGAACCTAACTGGGTTTTGAGGTGCCCAAAAATTAACATGAATTCTGGGTATGACTGGGAGAGTTCTGCTGGATATTAGCATTGATATAGGTGGATTCAAAGTAGGAGATTCGCCTCCCCAATGTAGGTGGCATTATCCAATTATTTGAAGCACTGAATGGAACAAAAATTAGAAGTCACTTTCTTTTGTGACTGTTTATTGCCCTGCTGTATGGGTCTCTTTCTACTCCTGACTAGGATTCATATCAGCCTGTATTATACTCAGGCCTTCACATGTGGGCTTAATTATACTGTTGGCTTCCTATATCCATGGTTTTCAGACAGTGGATTATGGAATATTTTACCCTTCACAACTGCACAAACGAATTCCTTGTTAAAAAAATGAAACTAAACCAAATTCCAACTGTTATGGCTTTAGCAATTATTCTCCCAAAGACGCATGAGGTCATAGGTTGAGGTTTGTGGAGGTGGGCGGATCTAGGGTGTGGTTGGCCAATTAAGTGGGTGATACTGGGATTAAGTGCATGATCCTAGGATTAAGGTAGTGATGCTCATATAAGTTATAGGGTGAGAGATGGTGCTATTGCTTGCTGTTGCTGCCTCTTGCCTGCCCAACAATGCCCCTCTGCCACATCACCCAGCCTTGAAGCCAGCTGCTTACAAACTGTGTTAAATAAGCCTTTCCTCCCTTAACCTCTGGTGTTAGGCATTTTGTCTCAGCAACACACACACACACACACACACACACCACACAACCAACCAACCAACTATAAGACTTTGTCAGCCTATCAATATATATGTGAATCTCTCAACCCTATTGCCTGTTTCTTTGGAACACCTTGCCTCAGTTATATCCACTAATTGATACATCCATTTTCTAATTTGAATTAACTTTTAGTAAATAAATTTTCCCTGTCTTAGTGTCCTCATTTGCAAAATAAAACCATGATTTAATATTATAAAGTTATGTGAAAATTGTAAGATATTTTGAATGTGTCTGACCCCCATGAAATGATTAATAAATGTTAACCACTATGACACAATACATAACTTGATAAGTATGGTGGATGATTTTTCTTATGGATAAATTCTAGGTGACCTACTAACAAAAACGAATACTTTTATCACTGAAAGAGCATCAAGAGATGGGAATTGTCACAGGCAATGTAGAACTAAGCTTTCTTATGTTGACCTTAAGGGAGTGGCGGTCTTTGATTTTCCTGTGATTCAGTGTAGTCAATGAGCAGACAGATACACCAGTTCGCATGACCTTTTTGGTGAAATAGGGGCACCCATCCCCTGTCTTGGCACACTGACTGTGTTGGACCAGGGAGTATTATTGGCAACTCCTAGAAAATGGTCATGATAAATGTGCAGATGTGTGATGTCCAAGATGTAGATCATTCTTCCTGAGATGTGGCCCTGTGTGTGGAGACTTCACCTACTGGTATGAATCACGCAAGCAACAGTCTTTAGATTCCAAAATAGTAATCCTGAGAGGTTATAACAGAAGTATCCACTCAGTCTTGGAGGCGCATGTTATATTAACACAGTGACTCTACAATGATTGTATAGCAAGGCAAATTGTAGGAGAACAACAAAAACATCAATGATACAGTCCTTTTTTACTCATTGTGAAGAAATATGCTCCACTAGGGTTGCATTGTTCAGTTTAATTTTCCAAGTACAACAAAATCTATAATAAAGTGATACCCTAATTAAAAAGTCTATGTTTGCTTATTTTACCTTTTTGCCTCTAGTAATGCTTGTTGAGATCTATTCCTCGCTGCTTACATTTTTTAAATTTTCCAGAAAAATTAATGATCATAACCTTCTGATCCTGGGTGACTTGGAAGTATTTTATAGTCACTACTCCTGACTCTGCCTCTGATCCAGGAGGGTATCACATGGCTTAGCTGTGCATTCTTGCTGTTTACAAAGTCCATCCCATGTTCCCTGTCTTCACCAGAATCAAATAACTTGCAAGTTCTCTCAGAACTCTGGCCTACTGGTATCCATCATTGTTCTTTGCCTCAGCTCAGTTCCGTCATGTATTTTGAATTTGTTACATGTTATCATATGTCTGTTATTAGGACCTTAGCTCCTTTGGATAAGGAGCCTATTTTTTTTTTTTTTTTTTTTTTTTTTTTTTTTACTTCTAGAAACATCAAGGACTACTTATGTAAGCATTCATATGAGACACTCAGAGTCCTTCTTTTTAACTCCCTTCTATAAGATTCTAAGTTATCTGAGGACAGGGGTTATGTTACATTTACTTCCTGTCCCCAGAGCTTGCCATGTTTAACAAAGAAAGATTTCTTGAAGTTGGGTGAAATTACAATTGTGTAGGGGCTTCAACAATATTCTAGAGGCAAGAAAGTGCTAAATATGAAATAAGTTTGCATCTATAGAGCAGAAAATTGGTAACATAAGCAAGCAATAGTATGAGATTGGATGGCACGATATGAGTTTCAATCTGACTGAAAATTTCTCAGGAGAATGGAAATGACTTTGGGAGGTTGGAAATGACGGCACATTTTCTATTAGTACTTAGTCATAGCTGTGAGACATTCATGCCTTTGGAGTAGGCCTTGTCTGCTTACATAACAGCAATGAGCCATGGGACAGTTTCAGAATGGAAGCTGTGGATGGTAAATGTATGCTATTTGAGGGAGAGTGGTCTTGAAATTGTCTACTGACCTGGGATTTGGGCTCAGGATTTAGTTCATCACCTTTCTTTAGCATCTCTGAGCCCCTGATAAGTCTTTCACAGGGACTCATGGTAAGTCTCTGTCTCCAGAGTAGGGTGAAATCAATAGGATGATCCTATCACATTATGGAAATGAATGGTTCCACTTAATGTATGGGATGTCCTCACAATTTACTCATCTGAACTAGAGCAACATCAAGCATTATTTTTCAATCGTTTTTATTAAATGTGCTGGGTCTGACTCAGCAAACTACCAGGCCTTGCTGGCCTTGGGACCTGACTGATGCGACTAACTTCATTTATTAAGTTGATAGGCACCATGTGGCTGAGTTTCCATCCCAGCCCCCATGTGTTTTTCATCTTCTTACCTAGTCACTCTAGTGATGCGGGTTAAAGTCCGGTTCCTGAAGAAACAGATGAGAGGAGGTGGTGACTTGGAAGAAGCTCTGAAAATAAAAGCATTGTGAAGTTCAGTCAGAGGTTTTTTTTTTTTTTTTTTTTCTTTTTGCTGCTGTTGTCATTTCCTTCCTTGTAGAAGACAGGGAGAACTATTTGATAGAAGGGAAGGAAGCAGTTCAGTTGAGTACAACAGTGCAAGATTTGAAGTCAGATGATCTGCACTTAACCCCCGATTCCAACAAAACACATTTTGCGTAAATCACCTACCCAGCCAACTCACTGTGCTGTTTTAATTCACTGATGGAAGAACAATCAAGGTATTTATAAGGTTTTCATTTTTATTTTTCTGTTTTAAGCCTTCATTATCTCAGTGTGGCCCTGTTAGTTCTACCTCTCTCCAAGCATTTTTTAGAAGTTCTGTCTAGTCCATTTAAAAAAGTCAAAATTTAGAATTTCTAAAATTACCCAGTGACCCCAAAAAGGACATGAGGGGAAGGACAAAGAGGAGAGCAAGGGTTTGGGGAAGGTGCTGTAGAAATGGTTAAGATAGGACATGCACATCCTCAGGGCAGGTGAGACGATGAGACCACCATGTATCAGAAGCTGATATATATATATATATATATATATATATATATATATATATATATAATTTTTATTTATTTATATTTTTGTGGGACCGGGGTTCAAACTCACAACCTTGCACTTGCCAGGCAGGCGCTTGTACCTCAGAGCTATCTCCCCAGCACCTCAGAAGCATATTAATGTAGGATGTTTTTAAGTATAAGAAGATACTGAACCTTGTGCCTGAAACTAGTGAGGAATTACTAGTTTAATAATGTGATATTTTAAAATTATTACAGGGCCAGTAAGATAGCTCAGTCACATAGAAGCCTGCCTGGTAAGGACAAGGTCTTGAGTTCGGGGTCACAAAGCCCACTTCCCTCTATTTTACCCTGTCATTTTTTAATTAGCATATTTTTGCATTGCATTGTGCCCTTACATCATTTAGGTTTGGATTTCCCATATTAGAGAAATGATGCAGTAGTCACCCTTCTGTGTTCAGTTTTTTTCAGTATGATGGTTTCCTACAAATGATTTGTCTTAGTTACTCCGCTCTCATTGCTGGGACAAATACCCAACACTCAAAATGTGGGAAGGAAAGGTTTATTTAGTTCACAGTTATTGGAGGTTTCAGTCCATATTCAGCTGGCTCCAAGGCAGAGAGACACATGGCAGAAAACAACTTTTAATGGAGGCTGGTAAAGTGCAAGAGCACGGGGAGAGAGGTAGCAGCAGCCCACGCAGCTAACTTCTCTTCTTACGTTGAAATGCAAGTCACCTGCCCCAGGGGAGGTGCAGCACCCATTTTCATTATAATTAATTACAAATTCCAAAAGCTGCCCTATGAGTGCATGAGGCTTTGGGGGCACACCTATACACCAACCATAACAGGACTCAGATTTAAAATAGAAACACTGAATCAACTGGAAAAAAAGAATAAGTGAGCTCTCAGAAAGATAGCCATAGGCAAGAAATTTTCACAAAAGGCTCCTTTGCACAAGATGTAATACCAAGTGTAGTGGTTGATATACTGTATCAACTTGAGAAGCTCGAAATGGAGATTGCACAGGAGCCACTTTTGTGGAGGAGCTCTGGTCTTCACGGTCAGCACAGAAGGAAGGGAGGGAGGCCCGTTGTAAGCCACAGCTGTTCTCCCTTGCTCTTCACTGACTTCCACCTCCATGAACTGCTGCCCTCTGTCTTGTACCAGTCTGCCTTGGAGCCAGCCGAGTAAGATCCGAAACTTCCCCCAACTGTGAGCGAAGTAAATCTTTTCTTCCTTAAAATAAAATAAAATAAAATAAAATAACCCCATGATTTCAAACATGTTTCCTTCCTTCCACATCCTCCTAAAATCAGCCAGGTTTGATCCTGAGGGGCCTAAAGCAGTCTGTTCTATAATTTCTGCACTTATTTATTTATTTTTTTAAGAATTATTTTATTTTATTTTATTTTAATTTTTCTTGTTTCAGAACTTTTGTTTGTTTTGTTTACTTATTTTTATGGCCGGCTCAGCCTGCTTTCAGGGCAGGGCTGGCGTAGCATGTGGTGCTGGGGTTCGAACTATGGTCCCTGCAGCCGCCTAAGCTTTCCTAAGCAGGAGCTTTAGACCACTGAGCCATCCTGCCGGGCCCCTTCACTTCTTTTTTCTATCTAGTCTTTGCTTTTCTGATAAAAGGACACAATGGAAAGACTAATATAGGAGGAACAAACAAATATATCAGTGTCTCTGTGGGTCATCATTTATCCTCTGGATGTTTTGGCCAGCTGTGGTGCTCCTATATATAGCTTGCATCTTAATGCAGAGTTCCAGCATGATTTGAGCTCTTAGGTCACATCCCTGTGTGTGTGTGTGTGTGTGTGTGTGTGTGTGTGTGTGTGTGTGCGTGCCAGGGAGGGGAGGATCCCTCTGCAGGGTTCTCTGAGGTTAAAGAAGAGGCTTTTGCTAGATTTATTTCAACACCTCAACTTCTACATAGTTACCTTCTTCATACCTTATGGGTTGCCCTGAACTGGTGATAAGTCTTTCTTAGTAGGGTGCTGAACTTTCTGGGGGTGCACTCGGTATAGGAACAAGCCAGAGAGGCTTGCTTCCCAACACCTCTGGCATTCTCCTTCCCTTCACTTTAGGAGGAACAGGTTACCTTAGCAGCATTCCACCAGAGCAGGCAGTCATAGAAACAGTGAGATGTCTGAGCCTCTTTTTTGCACAATGGCTGATACGGTAATGAACTTCACATGTCTCTCAGTAGGGAAAAGAGCCCTTTCTTTCCCCTCCTCAAGCCACATATCTTCTCATGGGGAAGATGACTTTTGACTCTGAGTTGATTGTTGACACTGCTGAGTCTTGAGGAGACTAGACCTTGTTGTTTATCCTAGCTATTTACAGGCTTCTTTGGAACATAGGTAAGTTAGCATGCGTTGAACCTCTATTTTAGAGCTTATTCATAAATTCCAGGCTAACAGGAGATACCCTGAACATTTTGTCTAATGCTACTGAGGATTGAATCCACTGTCTTGCTCACACCAAGCAAGTGCTGTTTCACTGAGTACATCCCCAGCTCAGAGGAAGATGACTAAATCTCTGGAAAAGACTGTGTGCTTTTGATTGCTGAAAAGAGCTAGACTGAAATCCATTCAAGTACCATTGCCGCTCTGTTGCACCATCTTCATAAATATCACTGCAGCGTCTTAGATAGCTATTACTCTTCGGCACTGTTCCTTTATCCTCAGGGTTTCTGAACTGGGCTTTGAACTCTATAGATTGCCCAGTTGCTTCAGAATCCTCAGTATACTGCTGACTTCCTTTGCCCCCTCATTTTCTGTTGTCCATAGCTATACCTTTTTTTCTCAGGGTCTCCCTGGTACTCATTCTTAGAAAAATCACTTGTGCCTATTGTCATCCTGACAAGAAACACAACTTGTTTATCTTTTCATACCATGGCATTCATACTAAGAAGTAGATTCTCTGTGACATCTGAAACATTAGATCATTAAGGCCACACACAGAGGAAGATAATATAAGCATATAAATTATTATTATTGGTGATTAAGAACAAAGGCAATAATAGTTAATGCTAATATTAGGCCCTTTTAATTTTACCCTGGGCAGTCTTAGAGGTTTAGACTAGATTTAGGTTTAGGCTAGAATTTCTTTCCTTGGGACTGGAATGACACTATGCACATAGTCAATGCAAATTACAATTTGAGTCTGAGTAGCTTTGGTTCATACAACATAGGCAGAAAAGCTATCAAAAAGTAAATGTTATTTAGCTTCTTTTTCCTCTTCACACATCAGAACAATTTCTCTTGAAGTCAGATTCCAGATCTGAGCACAGATTCAAATCTGAGTCTGTAGGAGGCTGAGGTTTAAATTTCATGCAATAAATGCTGGGTGAATCCTGGGTTTCATGTTCTGACTCTACTCAGTTCCTACTTTGCCACACTGCTTTTACTTTCAAACAGTACTCCCTGTTTTCAGAGATGAATAAACTTCAAGGAAGTCTTGTCCTGTTCCAGGACAGTAAGGGAGTGACACATTCTTAAGCATCTTTATGAGCATCTACAGAGCCTCCTTCCACTCTAGCTATCTCTTTGGAATGTTTTTTCATCAGTAAAGGAAAATTAAAATAGTATCACTTCTACTTGTTTCCTATCCTTGAGACTTTGTTTTTGTTGAGGGGAAAATGTGGTATGTACAAATAGAGAATCTATGAATATAAGTAAATAGTAATTTAGGGCTTAATCTTGAATTTCTAGAGTTGGTGCTCTGAAGACGTTCCATAGTCTTGTAGGAGTTACAGTGCAGAGAGGACTAGGAAGATACATGGATGATAGATTTCAGGGAGAAAATTACTATAAACTGCAGTGGGAACAAAACACAAAATCAATGTATAAACTTTGATTGCTTCTTTCTGAGTTGATAGTTTCTGTTCCCTTTGCAATGTAGTAATAATTTTGAGTTTTTAAGATTATAAAAGTGATGCGTAACCACTTTAAAAATATTTAAGGTCTAAGAAAAATAAAAAGAAGAAAACATAATCTTACTCTCCTAGTTGTTTGTGCTATCATAACAGAACCCTGCAGACAGGGTAACTTATAATAAACGGAAGTTACCAGCTCATGATTCTGAAAATTGAGAAGGTCTGGAGGAAGGGATGATATCTAGAGATGGCCTTCCTGATGCCTCACAATTTGAGAAAAGTCATTTAGTACAAAGGCAAGGGAAGACAGAGTCAGCACAGGGAGCTAAGCTTGTCCCTTGGTAAGGACCTCCATTCTTCCTGAGAGAACACATGTCTTTCTAGCCATAAGCAAATGAATAGCTACTTTGCACGGAGTTATCCCCCAGGTGAGCACCAGCTCTCCCCAGTATATTGTAAGGTCCAGGCTGGAGGGGGAGGACCACAATGTCCTTCTTTATGGGTTTGTTAGCAATCATAGCTAATATTATTGAATATTTGCTATGTGTTCGCCTTATTCTGGGAATCTAACAAGTATGAGCTCATTTCATTCTGATGACTGCTCTAGGAGGGGAGAATCTTGTCTATTTACAGATGAAGAAGAAGCTAAGCTCAAAGTCCTGTAGGATGTGCTGCCTTTCACAGTTCTTAAGTGATGATGGTGGGAATCCACATGCCTGGCTTCGGAGCCTGCAGCCTTACCTATTCCTTTTTGCTGCTTGCTGTGGTAGGGCTGCCATATAAATCATGTGATCTAGTTTCATATAAATATATAAAGATAGAGGGGATGGAATTAAGAATTAAGTCCCATATAATCACAGGACTATATGAATCATGGGAGTCTTAATGCTCATTCCTTTGGCCTAAACTCTGCTCAAGCGCCTCTTTTTCCCTAGGTTCAGAGGCTTTTGCGTTGCCAAGGAGGTAGTGATTCAAATCACTGGTGGCCTAGTCATGCAGCTTTCAGAGCGGTACAACTCTGTGCATTACAAATGTCTGAAACCAGTGCATTATTGATTTTTGGCCCTACCAATGCAAATATGAATGGCCACATGCAGTATTATGTGCCCTTTTTGTTTAAATGAGGGCAAAGCCTTAATCAGGTCCAGACATTTAGAATCCTATATTAAAAAGAGATATATAGATATGAGCCCAGTAGATGCTTGCTTCTGTCATTTTACTTTAATTGTAATTCTGCAACTTCAACAACAGAAGATCCATTAGGCTTTCCTCCTCAATCAATACACAATATATTATCAGTCTAGACGACCAAAAATGACTTGTATAAAATATCAGCGCGTTGCATTTTCATTATGTAAATGGAATTCTGCAAGAGAATTAATTGATTATTCAGTTACTATGGATCAGTCTCAGATGTCTTAGTGAGATAAGAGAGAAACTTATCAAGCATCTGCAGTGGATATAACTTTAAAAGAAACGAAGGGAAAAAAGAGAGAGGGGGAGAGAGAAGCAAGCCCAGACTACATTTTACTTTCATTGGCAGCCTGGGCATAACCCATGAAATGCAGAGAGAGAAGAAATCTGTTACCTGGTATATTAGTCATGGAATGTCTAGAGTTATTATGTTGGTTACTGTTTGGGGATCAACATTTTCCTTAAAAAACACACACAAGCAAAACTGTGACACGGGCAGTGAGAGACCTCTTGTTCTTTTCCGGCAGATCCTTGGTGCCCTCAGGTAATTATTGCCTAGACCATGTATAATTGCAGCAGGATTGTGTAAGTAACATACAGAGCTGCTTCTTTTTTCTGGCCTGAGTAGAGACCAGGGAATGAGGAGATGTTATCTTTATTTCTGTGACAAAATGAAGAAGAGGCTTGAGAAGTGAAGAAAGTGGTTTTCACTGTCTCTTTCCCTTCTTAAGCACCAAAATACACACACACACACACACACACACACACACACACACACACACACACACAATGCATCCATTACACTAGTCTTCATTTTTGTGTTCTTTTAAGAACATCTAACAGCTGTATTCATTAGATCCTCACTTTGGTAGTACCAGGGTTGTACTGCTTTTATTATAGGATGATGCCCTTGCTCAGCAGAGTTCTGGGATCCCCGTGGAGGGACTCTAGAGGGCATTTTGGGCTTCCTATTTGGAGAATATCAGTGGTGCCAATAGTCAGTCTGTTGACGGGGAGTATTATGTGTTTTTTTTTTTTCAAAGAATCACAGTGCTTTATGCACTAAGTGAAATAAAAGAGATAATTACTAAGATTAATAAATATTTGTTTGATTCAAAATGAGATTTTGAAAAAGCAGTGAAAATGCTGTAAATATATATAGGGAATCCCAACTTATGAATGTATTCAAGTTGGGAACTTCTGCAGGTGCCATGTATAAGACAAACTTTGCTGGATACAAATAAATCTGATGTATGAGCATTTTTCCAGAACAGAACTCATTGATAAATTAGGGACTTGCGTGTTTTCTTCCATTCTTGATACACAAGTTTCAACACATTGGAACCCTGACATCAGTGAGCATTATAGCATAGTCATAATGTGGCCGTTTTGGAAATGAAGTATTTAATACCAAGCAAGAAAAATAAAGTCAAATGACCTTATTACCTTACATTTATTTTCTTTATGCACCAGATTTAGCCTTGGGACAAAACAAACTTGGATATGACTAACTATTGCTAGCAGTTTTGGCATAGCAATTTTGTATTGTTGCGTAGGTCAAGCGTGTGATATTGTCATGCTAATACCATGACGTTGGCAACAATATTTCTTTCTGGAAATTTCAGAAGAGAATCAGTTTCCTTGTCATTTGCAGATTCTATAGGCTGTCTACATTCTTTGCCTTCCAAATTCAAAGTCAAAGCCAGCAACAGCTGGTTGTCCGCCTTACACAAATATCACTTTAACATTGACCCTTCTCATTCCTTTTTCCTAATCTTAAGGATCATGGTATTTATATTAAACCCACCAAAGTGACATTTCTCACGAAAGTCAGTCAATGATTTGTAGCTAGGGCAAATATACGAAACAACCTCATCTTCAAAGAGAAGAGGTTTTTGTGGCTCAGTTTTAATCGGTTCAGTCTATGGTCAGGTGGCCCCAGGGTAGAAGCCATGGCAGTGTGGTCTGCCAGACGTGAGCTTCTTACTGCCTGGTGCCTGGGAAGCAGAGACAAAAGAGAGGAACTAGGGCCAGGAATATGCTCTTCTGGGTCACACTCCTAGTGACCCCTTCTTCCAATAAGGCCCCACCCTTGTTGAAAGCACAGTCAGCTATGAACTCATCAGTGGACTAACATACTTATCAATATCACGTCCCCATGATCTAATTATCTTGCCACACATGTGACTTTGGGGAACATTTAGCTCTAATTCCTGGCAGCAACTTCAGGCTCTCCCTGCCGGGCAACATCACATTCTCCTAGGTTGTAGAATGTGGATGTCTTTGGGAGCCACTCTTCCACCTCTCATCTAGATGGAACTAGATTACTCTTACTCTTTGGAGATACTTTCCGCAGTGTTTAGCTGATTTTAATCCTAGTGAATATTCAGAAAGTTATAATTAGAGTGACTGAAGTGATGATGTTCTCAGTATAACTGTATCATTCACCCCCTTAAATCATATCAAAATGAGAATATGATTTTAATAGGATAGCCATTTTTCTGCTGCATATGAAGAAATATTAATCATCGAAACCCTCCAAAGTGAGGAGAAACTATCATATAAGTTGTCTCCACCACTGAGATTATCTCTACACGGGCTGGGAAATCTTTGGGTGAAAATTGTCACATCTGAGTTGGCACCGCTTTTACACTTGAAGTCTACCTGTGGCATCTCCACAGAACTCCTTAGAAACTGGAAGTTCCAGCAATGCTTTCTCTTTTGTTGTAAGTTTTCCCTCTACTTTTTGAGATAGTCTTACCCTCGACCAACACTGCTACTCTTTCATGTGACATGCTGATGGCTGTACTAGCAGGCAGTTTCACTACTGGTTTGGGGGTTGCTTTGGCTTCAGAAACAGGAGCTTCTAAGTCAGAGGAGGGAGGTGTAGCTAGGATCTGATGGCACAGATGACAGATATGCTTCTACTCTGGAGTCAGTCTTATACTGGGACACAATTTCAGAAAAATCCAGAAGGAAGGTGGTGTGCAAATCAACTAGACTCTTTCAGTTTGTTTTTTCAGATAAGTATGAGTCATGACTAGTAATTCATCACTCCCTCACACACCACTCTCCACTTCCAAATTCCAAAAGTAAGTCAAGTATTTGTGAAACAATCACTGCCCAAATAGAAAGCTAAGCAACCTTAACTTCTGATGGTTTGTAAGGAACATTATAATAGGATTGTAGGGATCCCTTGGTCTTACTGCAAACAGTTTTACCTAGGGAGACACGGTGGTAGGAATGAGAAAGATAGACAATAAGACGAGTTGGGCTCAGTGGTCACAGATCTGTCTGATGCATAAGACTCATATACCAGCACAATGAAACTTATGTTTATTTATACTTTTGCAAAGTTAGTAACATGTGACACAAGGTTGTCTAGTGGCTAACAGCTGATTTAAGCCAGCCAGGATGTTTATCTCAGGACTAGGGCAGCTTGTTTGCTTTAGGCTCAGGGGCCTAGTCTCACCTACATACCTTTGACTGATTTTCTGGCTTCTGCAGCTCCTAACATAGGATGTTACATCCCAGTCTTGCATGGAGAGATGATGCAGCAAGGACTATGATTGTTCAAAGAAGAGGCACCACACTCATCCAGGCAGTCCCTGGCATGGTGAATGGAAATATTCAGAGAATTATGTCAGTGTAAGTAGCTCACAATAGTGGATATAAGCCCATAGCTATGTCTCAGGATTCCTGGGAGCCTATAGTTGGGGTTCTGTAATGCATCTCCAAGAATAGGCTGGAGAGAACTTGGGAACCTGGCCTTTCTAGTTAATGGGAGTACAGTATGGATCATGGTTATCATCTCGCTGAGTACTGATGCTCAACCTGAAATGGTTTCATCCCCTTTCAGAGATGAATGTGCATGAAAGTAAGGGCAAGGTTTTTGGTGGTCAAAAGATGTTGGTAAGGGGCACCCCTGACCATCAAAGGTAATGCTCAGGGATACTTAGGGTCCTGCAATGAATGACAGAGTCAAGTACAATGGGAAAGATCTTTTCATGCTGAAAATGTCCTTAGTCCTCTCACTAGCCAATGACATATTCTGAGCAATCTCAGCTGATTGGAATTAGGACACTATGTGCTCAGAAATCATCAGGAGCCAGAGCTTACATCACAAATACAAGTGTGGTGAGACTACAGACATCTTGGCTAATAGGCCCTGCCTGAAGTAGATACCTATTCAGTTTTCTCAGTTTATTAGTTGTAGGGTACTGGCCCCAGGACTACTCAGTATTTTTATAAGAAAAGCTAGACCCTTAAGTCTTATGAGAGATGTCCCAGATTTAAATACTGGCATACAGGGCCTGGAAGATAGCTCAGTGGTCTAAATGCCTGCCTGGCAAGGGCAAGGACCCTGGTTTGATCCCTGGTAATGCATGCCCTGTAGGCCTTGGAACCCTGGGTGCATTGTGCTGGACACCGAAATGGGTGTGATGGTATATGCCTGCAATCCAAGTGCTAGGGAGGTTGAGATAGGAGGATGACTAAGAGTCCAAGCTGTGTAGCAAGACCCTGTACCAAATAAATAAATTTTAAAAATTGCTGATACAAAATTGACACTTTTAAGGCCATCATGTAAGTAGAATAAAATAAACTGGAGAACTAATACTACTGATCCTAAGCTACCTGGAAGCCTTTGGATTTATTACTGATTTTGATAATAAAGTATTTTAGGTCTCAGCAAGTGAAAATAGTCATATTCCTGAGTTTAAAAGAGGCAAGAGTTGTGGTAGATAAAAGCACTTTTTGCATCTGGGTCTAGTTCTGAATTTTCCTATAGTCATTTTCAAAAGTTCAGCTGTTTGGTCATGCCACAAACACTCAGCACGGATTGTGCTTTGGCTACATTGTGGGTAATAGTGCATACGACAAAGCCCTTTCTGTCAAATTTACAATTGATAAAGGAGATGAAAAACAAGCTGAAGAAAATACATGGAACTAAGTAATTATTTATATAATGAACAGATACTCAAATGCACCGCAATCTGGTGACTGAAGGAAACATGTCAACTGAGGAAGGGGACGGGTGGGAGAGTGCTAAGGAGTCAAATAGATTTAATATAGTAGATACCATGTGTTCAAGACCTTCAGAAAACAAGTGAAATTTAGGGAAGTAGAAACGACGGGGCATAACCTCTTCCACAAGATTTCCCATCAGCCTTTAAGCACAATTAAATCCTTCTGATATAATAGCAAGACAGCTATGGCTAGTTGTTGTATTAGTTATTTGTAAAGGCCATGGTACTATTAATAATACAAGAAGAGAAGTAAAACTAAGTTTTTGGATGAAAGTTTTTTTGATTATTCTTTGTTCATTTGTCAGAATCAAAGTCTTGCTTTGAATTGCTTACATCCTTGTGTCCATATTATTTCTTATACACAATCCAATAAAGCTACTTTATCATCTCTAATAAAAACTCTCCTAATATTATCATTGAATTTTATCTCAAGAATTCGTCCTCTAAGAAACCATGCACTCTCTAGCTTCTGTTGACTGTCTTGATGAATGGAAAACTTTCCTACACTAACATGATTAATTGCTGTTAGCCTTTGCAACAAGTTAATTTTTGCCCATAGAAAGTACCTAATATGTACTAGAGGCACAAGTCCATCTGCATATTTTACCACTTAAAATCTTTCCTACTATTTATCCAGGGATCCAGCTAACACACAGAGTTCTTGGCTGATGTCTAATATTTTTGAGTTTCAGAAGGTAAAAAAAAATAATGATGATGAAGTAATCCAGAGGAGTAGAGAAGGCCATATATTGAAATGTTAACTCAAAGTGTGGACTTATATAATTGACTGTATATCATCCTGACTGACATCTTCTTGGACCAATTGCGACAATGCTATGCCTTGTGAAATTGGCTGAGGCAGTCAGCTTGATTGATCCAGTATAGTCAGGAAGGTTACGGGAAGCAACAGCCCCCTATACTACCGAACTAATGCAGAATAATGTATGGCTACCATTCTTCTAGTGGTAAAGAGAACTGTGTTCCAACTTTCTGTCCCTCTTTCTTTTTCTTTTTTACTGTCAACCATACTAAGAAATGCAAGTTTGATGCTACTGATTTGATTTCATGACCCACTGATGGACCTCACCCTGTATTTTGAAAACTAAGTCTTATACAAAGTCTGGGAGCTGAACTTGGTGCCATACAACTGTAATCTCAAGATTTGGCACAGTCAGGCAGGGTTATTGCAAACTCAAGGCTAATTTTGGCTATAAAGCAAAAATGAAAAAGAAAACCAATGTGAGGAAAATAAGCTAAACTAGGTAAAATGATAAAGTTGACTAGTTGTAACATTGCTAGGCATACTGGTTGAAGGACAGGTTGAGGTCAGGGATTTGAATTCACAGTTCAAATGCAGCACAAATGGCATCAAGTATGTCTATGACAGGGCCAGCCAAATAGCTCAGTGAATTGAAGTGATCTCTGGGCCTGCAGTACTGGCCCCACCCCCAGGGCATGCTGGGCTGGCAAATGAGACTGGGCGTGGTGGCACCCGGCTATAAGCCCAGCTCTTGGGAGGCTGTAAATAGGTGGATCACTGAGTCCCATGTAGTAGTGAGACCCTGAACACCCTGTAGACCATTCTCTAAAATAAAAAAAAAGAAAGAAAAAGAAAAAGAAAAAGAAAAAGAAAAAAGAAAATGTCTATGACTGCTTTGAATGAGATTCTTATCTAATATGAAATTACAGGGCTGAAACTGCTGAAAATCAAAGACAGACTTTAATGTTGTGATTGGCCAACTTATAGTGTAACATTCAATTCTGAGCCTTTTCAATTGTTTACTGTTGAAAAGAGTGCCTGTGAAGATTACATAAAATAGTGAATTCTGAGCACTTAACACACTGACTAACTAAATTCAAAAAAGGTTTCAAAAATCTAGAGAAATTTTGCCTAAGCAGTGTTATCCTGAGACATAACATAAACTACATAATGACTATTTTTTCTCCAATAGCTATATTAAAATAAGCAAATGCAGATAAATGCTGTAATATTTTGTTTAACCCAATGTAACCTAAATATGACCATATCCACATATAACTCATATAGGTGATTCATAAGAGAGACTTTTATATACAAAGCCTTTTTACTTCTGTGCAAATTTTATAGTAACCCCAAAATCCCAATTTTAGATGCTATGATTATTAAATGATTGGTCAACTTGAGAAAGAAAGGCTCCACTAAACTGGATCAGCATAGTTCTAGGTGTGGCTGAAGACAGACAACCCACCTGACATGGTAGAATTTGTAAGGAAAATAAGCATTTCATTAAAATTATGCTGATAGGCATTAAAATGCATTTTCACGTCAGATATACATTGAAACTAAAGTATTTTTGACAGCCAGATGTGGTGGTACACACTCAAAATTCTAACACTTTCTGAGTTTGAGGCACGAAAATTACAAGTTTGAGCCCAGCCTGAACACATTAATAATTCAGGGAGACTATACCTCAAAATAAAAAAGGGCTTGGGAATAAAAGGGGTGGGGTGCAGCTCAGTTCAGTGACTAGGGGTTTCAATCGCTAGTATTAAAAAAGTACTTTTTAAACTAAAATTAATATGTTGCTAAATTAATCTTTGAAAATATTTTCCTACATTTACTAAAACATTTAAAGCTACATCCATGGCTCTCTATACATTTCTGCATTTAGCTACCGTGAGGGACTTGATAGGATACTATGTATAGAAAAGAAGAAGAAACTGGATGTTGGTTTCTAGCCTGCTTCCTAAAGGACAAATTAAACTCTTTGGCTTTAATAAGATTTGAGCACATCTTTAGGAGCTCAAGTTCAGGTTAATAAATGGCCCCTGAACATTAGCATCTATTGAAAAATCATCAAGCCCGAAAAATATAAACCTTCTTATTATACTCTTTTCTATTCTCACGATCACTCAATGCATTAAAGTGCCTGAAAACCCGTGTGTTCAGCCATAGCGATCCTGCATTTCTCCTCTGCACAGCATTGTGTTGTAATGAAGACTATGAAAAAGCATTTCAGAAAATAGCCTCCAATATGAAGCAGCAATCAATATGCAGGGTATATACCATCAACTTTCAGAGATTGTAAGAGAGACCCAAATAGGTTTGGCCTGCTTAAACACATGCTTTCTGCTTGCCAGCCAACAAATCGCTCCTATATATTACATAAGACTAAATTAATACCTACACGAAGACAGTTTATTGCGGATGATAGATCAGGGGTTTGTTACTCATACATTCAGAGCAAGGCCCTGGAAATCACATCATCATTGCATTCCCAGGGAAAGAAATGATTATCACATCCAGACATGTTTATCATGGAGGGCGGCTGGTCTGGGCCCATCTCCTTGCTGGAGAATATTGCTACTTCATAGGAGTACTCTGAGAGAAGATCAGGTATTAGCTGCCAGGTTCCAGCAAGAATGCTATTTCACTAGAGGCCTTTCTGATGGTGATAAAGAATTAGCTTGCTATATCCCATACACTATAAATGTCACTGAACTTCATTGTAAATAACCTGAGTGGGTCTACCTTGGAGAAGAGCAAATGCCCAAGGACTGAAGCTCTTACACACATTGCAGTTAGTGATATAACACAGATAGGCCAAAACTCAAGGTGCAGGTCCCAGAGCAAACAAAGGAGGTGGGTGAAGGACAGATTAAGCTTAAGTGAAGATGGGCCTCTTTGACTTGTCATCTGACAGACTTCCTGACTGCATCAGCAAAAGTCAGAGCAATCGATACTTATGAAACAACAACATAGCCACAGTCAGAGACAGAGCAGTGTTGGAGTGCTATTACCATAAGTGGCTGAGTCATTGATGTGAATGTGTATGTCATTTTGCATATCATTTGCATATTATTTGGCACAGGCTTGCCAATAAATAAACACAATTTATCAACTTGCACAACCTACTTTGACCCTTGTAAATACACATAGAAGAAAACAAACTAGATCTGCAATGAGTTACTATTTGTTTAGCATTTTATAAAAAGCACGGCTCAGGTCAAGAGAGCAAGTTGCTGACTTTGATGCCATCAGAAATACAGAATGCTCCCTGTGGGCAAGTCTATGTTGTAGACATTTTTATTTCAAATCTTGCATAATAAATGCACATGTGTGTTTGCTCATACTGATATCATTAAGAAATATGTGTACATATGTAAACATAAATATGTGTATATGTGCATAGTTGTTTGTCTGCCTTTCAGTCATATATAATGAATGCATTATATGTAGATGATCAGATATTATGCTTCATATACAATAATTCTGAATATAAGTGGGCCAGTGTTACCAACAATGGAACAAGGCTGTGAGAGTTTGGGGACATTCTTTTGGTCACAAACATGGCAAGTCATAGAATTTAGATGTCAGCTGAAGTCTATCTGACTCCAGAGTGTGACTTCTTAGTAACTAAGTGATTATTCTGGTCCTAAGTATGTTGATAGCCTGATAATAGTTATGTAAGATTTATACCAAAAGGTATTGCTGAACAAATTTCCCTTCCTCTAAAGGTGCATAAGTGTTCCGTGGAGCCAGAGGCTTATAAAATTCAGGGGATCCTAATGAAAAAAACTATACAAAATTATGAATACAACATTAGGTAAAAATATAAGCACTTATCTATGAAGTATATATTATTGGAGGTTTCTAAAGGGACAGACTCAATAGAAACTATATGCACACTTATACAAGGGGATGTATTGGATAAGTTCACAGGGTCAGAATTGTCATCTGTGTGCTGGAGAGTCAGGGGATCCAGTACAGTTGAAGGCCAAAGGCTCCAAGGTGCACAGCAGAGTCAGCAGTGCAAGTCTGAAGTAGAAGGCTCAAGATACAGGAGGCTGATGCTTCAGGGCACTGGCAAGGACGGGAGCTTGTCAAAATGGAAACCCATAAGGGTTTCTTCTGCTCCTTTTCATTCCATCCAGGCTACAAGCTAATGGTCGCTACCACCCACATCTAAGGTGGATCGTCTCCCCCAATTTGCTGACATATATGTCAATCATCCACTGACAGACAGACAGACAGACAGACAGACAGACAGACAGACAGACACACACACACACACACCTGCACTAATCTGAAGGGCAATTTTTACTCAAGTCAACTTGACATATAATCATCAAAGAAATTTTAACAAATTAAAATATCAAAAACAAAACCTAGGAGTAGAATATTTCTATTAACTGACAAATACATCTGTGTAATAGCTTTTCCCCAAATACTTTGGCTGCCAACTCTTCCATTATCTCAACATGGGAAAGCAATTAATTAATTAATTAGTTAATTAATTAATTCTATGTATTTAGGACAGGGTCAAGGTTTACAGGGTCTTACTATGTAGATCAGACTTATAGTGATTCTCCTGTTTTTAGCCTTCCAAGCACTGGGATTGTAGGCACAGGCCCAGGCTCAATGCTGAGTCTCAATTGCTGTCTGAGCACACCCTGGGGGCGGGACTGGTACGGCACACTGGGGATTGAACCCTAGCCACTTCATTCGATCTGTGTGGGAAAGCAATTTTTGTATTGTTTTCTATCTAGAGAATAAAAAGATGATTTATTGCTTCCTCAAACTTGGTTGATAAAAGTGTGATTTTTATTTTGATAATAAATCATGCAATCGATTCATAGCCCTATACACTGTTCATTGTATTATTACAGTTTCATGTCTTTAAAACTGTAGGATATCTTATAGCTCTCTAATAGTACATGCTGCCTAAATTCAAGTCTATTCTTATAGATTTCCATCTTGCCAAAGTGTTGATTATGATTGTGATTGTGGGCTATTGCATATAGAACAACTTCTGTCTGACTGTACTTTTCAGATCTTGTCTTTTTTCTATCACCATAGAGCCTCGGTGCAGAGGTTCACTGAAGCCGTTATTTACTTCATCCTAAGACCCTGGCCTGCTTCTTGATTTCATTAACAAATAGGTCAGCTGAGAGAGCTGAAGAGTATTCCTGGAAGCCATTTCTACACTGTGATGGTTAGTAATGCATTAACAATAAATGGAATTGACCACAAATTACATAAATCTTCTCTACTACATCTAAACAAATCTAAGTTGAATGCAGTCCCAACTCAATTTCCAAAGTCCTCCAACTTGCTACAGTTACTTCAGTGTCACACAGTAGGAGACCATAGTGGCCTTAACTGATGTATGTTCAAATATTTCACTTGTGCAAAATCTTATCATCATGTGAATACATTATTAGATTTGTGCCTAAAGCCTTGGGTGAGGGTAAGTAATAAAGTGAGCCTGATGCTTACGATTCATTAACTTCTTCATATACCTATCTGTTACCCATATTCTGTACAGCTTCATAAAGCACAAAGGTCCAAGGAGATATAGCTCAGCAGCACAGTGCCTGCCTGGCAGACCCAAGGTCATGAATTTGAGTCTTGGTACAAAAATTAAAAATAAAGTGCACAACTCCAGCTCATCTGGTGCCTTGCTGTTGACACAGTTGGCTGACTCTATTGATTCCAGGAAGGAACCATATATTTCCCACATTGCTACCCTCCTATTCCTCTATCAGTGTCACATGACATCTGTGTACATATGTGTGTGTGTGTGCGTGTGGTCTTTTTTTGATGCTCTAACTATAGTCAAGTCCACCATCTATCATCTCTATCAAGCACAGATTGGTGGCTCAAAATTTTGAAGACACTGACCCATTTAAGGGCCCAACAGACTATACTCACCCTTATTTATTAATAAGTGTGCCTCTGGGCCTATTATCGGGGTAAATGTATAGGAAAAAAATTACTTTGTGTTCAGTGTTTTTACTATTTTTTTAATGCAGGGTCTCACTACATAGCTGAGGCTCATAGTGATTCTTCTATTTTCAAGCCTCCCCATACTGAGGTTACAGGAGGGCACCACCATGCCGGACGTGGTTGACAGCTCAGCATGCCTAAGAGTGGGGTCAATGTGGTGTGTGTCACCAGGGATCGAATCCTGGTTCCTGTGCTTGTCTAAGCAGGCACTTAGTCCACTGAGCTGTCTCACCAGCCCTTTAAATCAATTTTGTGTGCTTATTATAATTAATAGCACAAATCACTCATTGTTTTGTTCACATATTTAGGTTTATTATTTTATTCATTAGTTTATAATATTAAAAGCATTATTTGAATATTATATTTATAGATTATTATACAGTATGATAAGCACATCTAAAAACATTTGAGTGTAAGAATAGATATGGGAGAAGCTGCTTCTTGTCCATTGCACGTTTACTGCTTGAGCACATAGCTTCACTCCTGCAAATGAGTCCCTAGGCTTAGCAGTCCTACAGCCCACATGCTAGGAGTCAGTGCACTAAGCCTTGCACTGGCTAAGAATGTTGCTACTGCAGTTTCTCGGAGCACCCTCACTTTTAAGTGCAGCAAAGTAACCAAAACCATTGCCACAGTTACTGTACTTATCATTAAGGAAGACTTTCTGGCATACAGTAACCTCTAAATTGCATTATTTGGAATTGTAAATATCTTCATGCAAAGAGGAGCTTTCCTGTGACTCTGGGCAGTTAGTGGAGAGGATGACACTGACTAATGTGATTTTAAGTTTGTGTTTCAGGCTTTGGAAAAATGGGTTTGCTCTCTCGTGAGGAGGAAATGTGTGGCCATCTTTCTTCTCTTGGCTGGCACTGCAAGTTGGCTTCAATTTAAAAATAGTGCTAAGGAAAGAGGAAAAAAATGTAATGTATTCTTAAAATGTTTATATGTCAGCAAAATCCCCAAAACTATTCAATAGATTAATTCTCCTGCTGACTTAAAAAGGATGGATTTCCAGCTATAACTGAGATTGGGAAAAATTGATTTCCATGTTCCTTATGACTGAATAAGATAAAAGCCACTGCCCTGGCAAGCTTCTCTCAGCCCAGACCTAGACTTCAGGAGGCTCGGCTAATTGAAAAGTCACTCCAAATACCAGCACAGAGCCTTTGAGGAGATCAGAAAAAAGAATCAAGGGCAGGCTGTCCATTTCTCACAAGTGATTTCCAGAATGCTGTTTATTCTCCCTGTTGCGGAGGAGCTGCAGTCAAAGGTGAAATTGCGTTGTCTCCCTTCTCCCCTAACCTTTCCTGGCTCCTCACTTACCTTTCTCTCCACTTCCCAACATTCTGGTATTTCAAGTGTCTGCTTTTAATGCAGGTGAAGGTGGTTCCACATTGAACAGACCATCTGGTCTGAATCTCTCTAGGTAAAAATCTCAGCAAGAGTGTGCCAATTCCCCTGTGAGATTTACATTTATGCAGCTAAAAACAGTACATTGCTCCTGTGCATGGATTTAGAGTTAGCAAAGCATTGTACCTGTTCTCATGTGATCCTCTCATGGATCTTGTTGGGGGGTGGGGTGGCTAATTATGGTTGTCACTGCTATAGAACAGAATATCAGTTTCTTGAAAATGTTAGGTAGCCAATACTTGCCAATGCTGAGACAAAATCCAAGGCTTGGTGCTACAGCCAGAGGGCTTCATCGTGGTCACCCCTGGTTCCTGAATAAGGACTTCACGTGGTGCAGAGTGAGGGGCTTCCCACATTCGGTCACTCCTCCTTTCATCTCACCAATTCTTCATGAACCCTTAATAGGTGCTGCGTTCTTAGCTCATCTTCCAGGGAAGCAGCTGAACTAAGATGCAATTGAGGTGTTAGGGAGAATTTTTAATTCTTAAGGACACAAAATAACTCTGATGTCTACCCAGTATTTTAATGGAAGGTACATTTTAATTGAAAACATGGTAGACTAAGAGTTTTTTTTTTAATGCCTAACTTTGCCAAAACAGTTTTATAGATCATACAGTTTGAAGTGTTCTTCTGAAGAATTGTATTAATGTTTTCATGATTTAATAAAGTTATTTCTTTGCTTATTAATTCATGCTACTTCTTCTTCTGTGTTTTGTTTTTATTGGTCACATGGGGGATTCAGCCCCAAGCCTTTGCACTGAATTACACAGTCCCCACCCTTTTAATTTTTTGAGACAGAGACAGTGTCCCTAAGTCACTAATGTCCAGGCTGAGTTGCAATTTATGATCCTCCTGCCTCAGCCTCCCAGTATGTTTAGATTACAAACATTTGCCTCCATGGCTGGCTTTTTAAGGGATTTTTCTTTTTTCTCCTTCTTCCATCATCCATCCACTATTTCAGGCCATTTCTATACAGAAGCAGTTGAACATATCATTTCTAGTAGTGTATAGGTTGTCCTTTTCTTGGGAAAACATGATACTTGCTGTGTCATTTATGTCTGAAAGTAATTCCACAAAACTCCTGAAGGTTCTCTGAATGTTCATGTGGCCATATGACAGGTCTGAGCCCTACCTGTCCCAGCCCTGTCCCTCTCCCAGGATCTCCTCCAGAGCTGTGAGAGCAATCACAGCTTTTCCTGCATCCTGCACCAACCCTTTTCCCCTACCCCTCAGCTTGGAAACAATGCTTCCTTGGTTCGGAGGCAACACACCTGCTGAACCTGCAGGCCTCAGTCATGTACTCAGCCATTGTTGCTCCCCTAATTTCATACCCCCTTCACCTCATCTAAGCCTGTCCCACCAATCCTCCTAACCCCATTCAAAATTGTCGCAGCTCAAAAACAACTCGGACTCTCCTTTGGAGTTACTGTAGGTGCTTCCCCTCAGAAAGCTCAAGTTTAGGACATCTGTGTTCCATACTGGGTCATACTGTAGTATTTACCCAACACTACATAGTATGAGGATTTATTAATTGGTATGTCTAATTCTCTGAATATTGACGTGTAGACAATAACCATAACATCAGGTATCTGCTTTCTTTTTACTAGGCAGACTTATGGGGGATTTCACATATAATAGCTTATCCAAACCTTTTGATAATTCTTCAAAGTAGGTACTATTTAAATTTCTACTTTACACAAAAGAGATTAGGACTCAGAATAAAGCATTTTCCTTCAGGATGTGAAGACATAAATGGCAAAGCCTGAATTCAAATTCAAATTGTCTATTCCCACATGCCACGCTCTGAACTACTAGCACGTGGTGCTCATATTGACGGCTACTCAAAAACTGAAAAGATCAATTTTATTTGACCCAGCATTACCACATCTGGGTGTCCTCTCCCAAAAGCTTTGGTCATCGTACTATAGTGACACATGCATAATCATGTTCTTAGCAGCAAAAGCGACAATAGCTACACGTTGATGACAGCCCCTGTAGATGATAACATAATCAGGATGGAGGAAATGTGTGACACATACACAGCAGAGTATGAAGCATCTATCAAGGAAGATAAATTTATATCATTTGTAGAAAAACTGATAGTTCTTGAGAACATAATATGAAGCGAAATAATTCAGATATAGATGGTTAAATATCACACCGTTTCTGTTATATGAGAAACCCAAAGTATTTAATGAGTAAGATAAAAAGATAAATATTAGTGATATAGGAGAAAGAAACTCCCAACTGGCTAGATGTCTGGTACGAGTTTGTGTTCTATCAAACTGAGGAATACATTTTAGCAACAATGGAGGTTAAGAGCAGAATATATTATGGGGGGAAAAGAAAGGTGTCGGAGAGAGGCAGAAGGGGCCCCAAGAGGGCTGCCAAGGACCCTGCATTTTCTACGAATTTTTTTTAGAGCAAATCCACAAAGTGGGGTGGATCCAAATTGGGGGAAAATGGAAAATTGCAAAGGGACATTGAGTGGGACAAAACTGTGGTCAACATATAAGACCATCAGTACAGTTGCTCAGGTAATATTGATTGAATCAGGATCAAATGGGAAAGTGAGTCACAACCCAAGCAGACATGAGTACAGAAACCGGAGCTTCTGTAGGGGGTTGGCTTAGTGTTCTTCCTGTCCTCCTCAAGATGATAGAGACCGATGTAGAATATCAGTTCCTGATATTTATCCTTGGACAGTATGTGGGTTCATTTGTTTTATCTTTTGTCTTGAGGCCTGGCAGTAGGGGTGCCTGTATCTCCCCACCCCTTGGGTACAGAGCCTCTCCTCTTTTGCCCAGGCTCCACTGAGGGCCCAGCCCTATCTGACTGCATATAACATTTTATTGGCAGCTAGGAAATAGCTCAGCAATGCCAGGCAAGCACAAGGTAGCAAGTTTGACTCCTGGTACTGCATGCCATGTGGTTCACCAAAACCAGGCATGGTGATGCACGCCTGCAATCCCAGTGCTGGGGAGGCTGAGACAGGAGGGTCACTATGGGCCTGAGCTGTGCACCAAGACCCTGTGCCAAATAAATAATAATAATAACCATAATAATAACAACAGCTTTTTATCAAACTTTGCTGCCTACCACATTTGGAAATAGGGAGGTAGACTTTATAAATCTGAGAAGAAGATCTGAGGATGACAGGAAGCTAGGGGTTGAGAAGAGGAAGGGGAAACCAAAGTGATTAGTGTGTGATACAAATAGGTACCACTTTTCCAAGATGAATACAATATTGTGTGTTACAAATGTATACTAACAAAAGTAAACTAGAGGCACTAAAAAATTAGATATCACTCATCAAATGGATAACACTAACCCATGAAGACTCCTACCTTCTCAGGCCAGCCTTTCTCATCACGCAGTGCTCCGGTCATCAGGGTGGGAAGTGATGTCGACCCTGGCACATGCCAAGAGTCTTCACTGTTAGAGAGTCCATCCACAGAGAATTTGATCTGTATGTGCATTGTGCACGTGTGTGTGTGTGTGTGTGTCTGTGTGTAGGTGTGAGAATGCTAGTGAGTTATTGTATGTAGAGAGAGGAAATGTGAAATTTAGCGTTCTGCTTATTTGTGAGTGGGTAGCAGCGGCGACAAGTTTTGTTGGATGTCTTTTTGCTGAGTGTGTGATCTGGGGGAGATGTTCCCATAATGATAGGGTTGTGGTGAGTGCAGGATGACCGCAGGTGGGTGTGTAGAGGATAAGAGTGTGACAGAAAGAACACCCCAGGAGCTCATTTTACTCCCCCTCTCTTCTTTACCTCCCTCCACCCTTCCTCTAATGCCAACTATTCACAGTGTTGCAGTGGAGAAGAAGGGGCTAAAGTTATGATGAAGATTTTTTTTAATATATTGTAAAAACGCACTCATACCCAGCAAGTTTCCTATATAAATCTATTTTTAAGATGATTACAGGGTTTCCATAGCCATTCTAGCATCAACTGCTGGTTTTGTTTCCTCGTCGTCAGTAAACTGTTGGCAGGATAGCACATCAGAGGTATATTTTTTAAAGGGTATAATTGCATGGCACAGAAATTATCACTTTCTCGACAACGGGTTTCATTGGTCTCTCCCTTTGAGAATCCAGTTTGGAAGCGGGGCTTGTCAGTCCCTCCAAGCACACTCTGTATTGTGTGTGTTGGTTTCAGGGCGCATCATGCTGGCAACTGCCAGGCAGCGGGTAGCAATTAAACCACACAATAGGCATCAAGGGATGAGGAGAAGACACTGTGTTTAAAATAAACGAACACAAGAAGCACAGCCAGCTTCCTTAGGAAGGCTATCTGAGCAACATGGTGAGCCCGGACTGGGCAACCTTGGCAAAGGAAAGTGGGAAATTCCCCACAGGGCCAAGCAAGCCATCTCCTGCAGATGAGGCTGCCGCCTTCCCAAGGATCTATCATCAGACCATGTCTGCCAGTGTAACTTTGTCAGGGAGATAGGCACCTAGGAATGGGGCTTTGCAGAACTGTTCTTCTTTCACAGTGAGGGCCCAAAGGTTATGCAAATTTAGATGATCCAGTAGCTGTTTTTAAAAGGCATATCTAATATAAGCAGGCATAGGCACTCTAGTGCACGGTCAGAAATAAGGGACACATCAGGCAGAAGTCAGCCTGTGAGATGGAAGTTAATAAGCTTCAAAATATAACAGGTAAAATTGTCTATTGGCAGAAGTAATGCACTCTCAAGAGGTGATAATGATGTGGCCATAATGAGAGTAAGGTACTCCCCAGTCACTGTCTAGGGGAACTAAGAAAAATCACTGTCTAGGTAAAAGACCACAGTGTTTCTCATTCTAATCAGAATGACCAGCATGGGGCACTGGACTAAAATGAAACAGGTATCCACAAATGAAAGCTCATAATATAATAACCAATGATAGTGACCTGTCTGAGATCATAATGTGTAGGAGCTAGAATAAAGAACGCTGTAGAGCAAAAGTGAATGGCAGTTTCTGTAGCCCTGGGATGCTAACAGAAACAACTACGGAGGAGGAAAGGACATTTTCATTCATTACTAAAACATCATTTAAAAAGTAGATACTACAAATGTCTAGCAAACTCTGATCTCAAATCTGCTCTCAGCAAGTCATGCTCTGATCTATGACTTGGATTCTAAGCTGCCTAATTGACGAGAAAGTCCTGGGAAGATTTGTTTGTTTGCTGTTTCAATAAATATTTTTAAGTCCTCGATGTGCCAAGAACTTTATCCTTCAAGTTACAAAAATGAAATGAATGGTTGTTGTTCTCCCAGGGCCCAATGGGCAAGTGGAGAAAGAAATATTTTCACATGTAGGGATGAGATCCATTGTAGAGAAATGCATGGCACGACTGGCTGTGTAGGGAGAACGCAGCTTAGCCAGTCAGTGAGGCCATGTATTAGACAGAGGCAGATCTGAGTTCATACCTGAACTACAAAAATTGGAAATGACAGCAAAGGATTCAGGTGGTAAATCAAGGCTGACATTAGGTTGAAAAGGGGCATATTCAAATCAGGTAAAGACATAGGCAGTATAAAGGCACTTGGGCATTGGAGAGCCTGGCGTGCTTAGGAAAAACTGGAATTTAAATATTGTTGGATAGGAAGGGAGGTATGGCAGGAAATAAGGTTGAAAGAGGTTATGCCAGGAGCTGCCTTATTAGCAATTTGGATTTTATCCTGTAGGCAGAAAGAAGCTATTAAAATGTTAAGCAGAAGAGTAATATAGTTGAATTAGCAATTTAGATGATTTTCCATACATTTCTCCCAGTCCACATGCATTGATATTCTTGTGTGTGGATTTGGCAAACGTGGATTTCTTACTCTGATAGCATTTAAGGGCTTGGTGACCTTTCAAGTGGATTGGTTCACTGAGTTTTTTCAGACTTTGTACTTGAGGGTTGGGTTCTGGACCTGTAAAAATTTCCCATTGAGTTTTCATTTGTGAAGGATGCCCTGCTAGATGCTTTTGTCTAAGCTCTTTTTGACATCTATCTGTAGAAATCTGGATGGAAAATATACAGTGAATGTACAATACGTCATGACCTATCAGCTAGAATTAATAGTGCTGAAATTATCTATGGAAAAGATACTAACTTGACACCCTTTATGTGAGACCATTTTGATTTTCTGTTTTGAATGGTTTCTCCTACCATAGTATGTTAGGTGGTAATTAATAAAGTGCCATTCCTTAAAAAAAGAGTGCTACTGATGGTCAAAATGATTTCACTATAAACCTTTGCCAAGTTCTTTTAACAAATGGATTCAATCCTCTGTTCTGAAATGATCTACTTCATTTTACCTCTTTAAAAAGTTATAATTTGTCCTTCTATTCAAGGTGAACAGCATGTTATATAAAATCCAACCCAGAACTTTTTAGGGAGACAGTAAAGGTGATAAACAGTATGAAACATACACACACAAACTTGGCATAATGTCAGGAGAAGATTTAAATTCATTGATTCAATTAAAATGGAATTTATGAGACATCCATTAAGTGGCTATGATGTTACTATAGGAGGTAAAAGATGCAAGTTAAAAGAAATCTAGAGAAGAGTGGCAATGGTGTGAGGTATAAGAAGTGCTGTGGGAGCACAGAGAGGAATGACCACAGCAGAGCGACTACTTCCAAGGGGAGATGACTGACAGCTAAGACCATGACATGGTTCCACGTGTGACAATCAGCTACAGCCAGTACCCGAGAAAATACAGTCATACATGTCTTTTTCTCTTCAGAGATGGAAGGATTTATTTACAGACTCTGATGCATATATATTTCTGAGAATCTAGAGGGTAAAGGGAAGGCTGGCCCAGGGAGAGTGGGCTTCAGGATAGTGAGACCTGGTAGCAGGTAGTTGTCACACTGTGGTCCTTCAGCCTCAATGATTCCTGCTAATTCTCATCCTCGGAAAGGGTTGGCTCCTGCTGTGAGTTGTGTAGGTACAGGCAAAGTGATGTCCATGGAGACGGGGATTCTAACAGGCCACAGCGTACTTTGGGCTGTTTATTTCCAGTTAGTGAAGGGCCTCTGTCCCATCACTTACATCAAGCCACAGTCAGCGTCCTTCGGCAGAGGACATAAGAACAGAGGTGCAGAACTACATGGATAATTAAAGCCCCATGGATCTCAGAGGCCAGAAGGGCCAGCCCTCTCATTCTACTGTTGAGGAAATGAAGGCTCCAAAGAGCTTCACTGATCTGTCTGAAGTGACACAGTTAGTGAGTGACAGATAGGGACTCAAGCTCAGTTCTCCTATCTCCCTATAGGAGGGTTAGTTTATTTATTTATTTATTTATTTATTTATTTATTTATTTATTTAAGAAAAACCTTTATAACTACTTAAAACAGGGTCTCCTCTCTGAGGCTATCCTTAAACACTTGTATCTTTCTCTCAGTGTAGGTAGTTTTCCTGTAATATCCATTTAATTACCATTAAATGGGTTTTAGGCCTCCACTAGGTTATATATCTCTGCTAAGTTATTTATTTAGGGCAAATAATACAACCTTTTCATACATATCTTTGGTTGTCCCTTCTGACGCATTTCTCAATATATGGCTTCACTGGTCTTCTGTAATGTAAGCTGAGGAGCCGTAGTAAGAGTTTTGGCACAAAGGGAATAACTAGGAGGTTTGTTTTTATTGGGCATGGAAACAAGGATGACACTGGAACCAAAAACTTGATTTCCTAAAATAATAGAGCACAGCCAGTAAGAAGGAGCCACAGTTGCGGAGGAGCCTAGAGACTCTAATCTCATGAAAGGGTTCACATTTTTGTCAAACTTTGTGGTTGTTGCCTGTGAACCTTCCTCCAGGTTTCAGAGCTGCTACTGAGTCCATGCCCTCAGGCCCCAGAAGCCACCGAGTAATCCCCAGATGCCACTGCTCTCTCTTCCACAAGGCCCAGGAAGGAATGTTCCATGGCTGATGGGAAAGGACAGGATCCATCAGGGTGTTGATGGGACTGGGCTGAGAGAAATTCAAAGAGACACGGTCTGTCTCGGGAGACCATTAGAAAACCTAGTAGGGGGCCGTTTGTTACCTCTCTCCTTTGTTTCGCATGTGGCTGTTTAAATTTGAATTGAATGTATTTGGGGATTTTCTACAAAGAGAGTCACTTGGAAGGCTGCCATTTCTTGTTATCAGTCATGTTTTATTATTGAGAGAAGGGACGCCCAGAGGAACTTCAGATCTTAGGCACAGGCAAAATAAATAAATAAGTGAAAAATAAATAAATAAAAGGAAGGACTGGTGTACAGCAGCGCTTAAGTCCCATGGTATCCAATTCATAGGCGTTCTCCTTGGGGATAAATTAAAGATTCAGCAGAATTTTTTTAAAAAAGACAAGGAAAAAATTCAAGAATTCTTGAAAGAAAGAACTAATATTCAATTATTTGTCCAATCTTCCATAACTATATTTGTTAATCTGAGCAACAGATTTGATGATAAAAGCAGATAATATGAAAACCATTGATAATTAGCTATTTCTGTTTTGAAAATCTGTAATGTGTGTATTGCATGTTACCCTGTCTCTATCTTTTTTTCTGCTTTTGTTTCTGTTTTTTACCCTTCAAAATAAAATAAAATAAAATTGAATTGAATTTAGTCAAAAAATATAAATAAAAGTAAAAATAAAATTGCACAGGGTAGGGGCGGGGAAGATGCAGCAGAAAAGAAGCTTCCAAAGGACTTGCTTTTCTTTTTTATTTTGCAATTCTGGGAAACGAACCTAGGATTTCACATAGAGTGGGTAAGTTTTCTACCAATGAACTACCTCCCAAGCATCCAAAATATTTTAGATGGATGTTTTTCTCAAAGATGAAACAGATGTGTCAATAAAAGAAACTAATCTCACTTATTAAGTGTTCCTCATTGAAAGTCACAGCCTGAGTAAGAGAAACCAGATGAATCAGACCTGATTCAGGCTCAAGTGTATAATTAAGTTGTGCTAACTGAAACGTGTTGCAAGACCTGGAAGCCCAACGTAACACTTAAAATTACAAATTGAGGAGGGAAGAATGGAGTTTGAGGCTGGTGGAATGTACAGGGGAAGACAGTGAAGCCCAGTTTTAGCTTTGAACAGGTGGAAGAAAGTAGCGTGAGGGGAATTCTCAGCCAAAGAAAAGACGAGACGATTATGACGAGAAGAAAGGGCATGTAAGCCAAGCAGCGCTACCTTGGTGTCTTCTTTCTGCCCTCAACACGTCTTTCTAAGATGAAGTATGTACGTGGTTTCCTTCTGCCCTTCCAGTACCTAAGTCAGTTCTAACAGCAACAAGCAGGTCACTCAAACTCTTCATGCCTACACAACCCCATCTGTTGTAAAGAGAATGACGATGCGCTTCTTAGACATTTACCAGGGTTCTGAAGTTATGAAAGCAATCCTATTTAATGAAAAACACTTGAAATGTTGAAGTACTATAAAATTGTGATACGTGATTACTAATTTCCTCTGTCCAACTCTCTAAGAGGTATCCAGGCTGTCTGACTGGAAGCAGAATTTGAAATTTACTTCGACTTGACCACCATGTAGAAGAGTCCAATATTTCTTTATCAGTGTTTCTTTTTGACAAGAACAACACAAAGTGGACAAGGTTTAGCCAAATCTAGCAATAGGTGTTAACCCCTGGAAATGTGATTTTAATAGCCAATAGGTATTTATAATTAATGTGCAATAACTCAATTATGCACATCTCTTTAAATTTAATAGGCCCAGTTAAGGTAAGATCATTAAGCACCCAATTGAATGTTAAACACATATATTTGGAGTTTAACGACTATGCAGCAGATGTAGGATGGAATATGGGATTGTTAAAGGGTATTTAAAAAGTTGTTACTATTGTGGGGGCATTTAATTAATGTTTGGAGCAATCTATCCTTTGAAATCTGCCCAAAGTGCTAGTGAAATCTGCTTGGGGAGCAGGAGTTTCACTGACAGCACTGGTGTTTAAGCAGAGCCACACTGAAGAACACCAGGCGCCAGCCCTCTAATTAGTGTGAGAAATGACAACAACGCAACAAAACCACCGAGTGTCTCCAATGACAGGTGCAGCAAATAACAAGGCTGATGAAAGATTTTGCAATTAAAGATTCTGCTATGAAGATTAATGGAGTATTATCTTAAATTAATGTAAGGCGGGTTATCGGAGGCAAATTTTTGCCTTCCAAACATCCCTCCTTTTTTACTTCTTTTAATTCATTTCTGGGCCTTGGGCTTTCTTTACCATCCCTTAGGTTCTAAGTGGGGCTTTTTATTTTATAGGTTTTTACTTTTTTTCTTCTGTTTTTCTGGTATCCTAAAGTTCCATGCTTCCATCTCTGTGCCCCTATTCTGTCTTTTATACCCAGCCACACACTCTGTGTTCTCAATCTCCATCAAGAGTGCTGACTGAATTAGAATGTGGTCCACCTGTGTACATGATTACACAAATTTATAAAGCCCAGTGTCCTTGTTTAATCTATGAGTAAATTATTAGAGTATTTATTGCTTTGGTCATTATTTCACCATTCTTGTTATTTAAATTTTTATATTTTTTGTACAGGGTCTCACCATGCACCTCAGACTCCAGGGATCCTCCTGTTTTCAGCTTCCCCAGAGCTGGGATTACAGGTGTGTGTCACCACACCTGGACTTGGTCACCAGCTCATTATGCCTGAGGGCAGGACTGGTGAGGCATGTGGTGCCCGTGGGTCCTTGCACTTGCCTAAGCAGGTGCTTAGCCTGCTGAGCTATCTTGCTGGCCCCTTCACCATTCTTTCTTCCAATAAATATTTGATAAGTGTCTAATATGTCCCAATGTAGGGATTGGGTATAGACAATAACTAAAATAGGGAAACTCTGTATATTTGTGTAGAGAATTAGTTGAAATTTTAGTTGTAGGAACAGAAAACATATATAGAAGTATGCGCACGGCAGCTGGTAATAGAGCCAATGGAGGAAAGAAAAATACAGAAGGGCAAAAGGGAAATCCTGTGGCATAGGAGCTAGCTCCCAGTGGTCACTGGGCAACTTTAAAGCAGCTATTGGGAGGAGGAGAACTGAGAGCATCAAGGAGGACTTGTTTTTCTGTAACTGAGTGATGGATACAGAGATGAGATCAAAGAAGTGGCAGAGGGTTAAATTATAGAGGGATTTGTTGGTGGTTTAGGGTGCTGGGTTTTACTCTGGATATCATAGAAAACTACTACTAAGTTTTGACCATATGAGAGACACATACAATTGAGCACAGAATCATCAAACTAGACACTAGGGAGTACAGCACTGGGGTAGACCCAGAGAGAAATAAATAATCAATAATATGCAATGTAACAGCCCTAGTAGTATTCCTGTCATTTTGTTTAGTGAATTTCTAAATAATTTCTAATGATTTTCTTTTTCTTACTATATTTTATCCTCTTAAAAAAATTTAAAAATGAGTGTGTTGTCTTGCAAAAAAAGTAATAGTGGAAACCATCTGTTAGAGGCTTAGACTGCTTGATCACACTGCAGGCCGTTAGCAGTACTCTACAGACAGAGCCCATAGCAATTGCTGAGCCACTGGAGAGCACACAACTTTGAATGCCGAGCAGTTAGAAGGCTAAAACTGCCTTTTTCTTCAAGGGTCAAAGTTTAGCAGGGGAAATCAGGAGTTTCTTTGCGGCCATGTAAAGCAGAGCCAGTAACTGTGCAATCAGATCGAGAGGTCTGGATTGCCGAGTAAAATTTTCAAGATGAAGATACAAATCCAGACATTATGGAGGCAGGCTGGTATTGGAGGCTGTGAGGTGGGACACAATTATCTTGAGGGTAAGGGTACATAGTGAAGAAGAGAGGGAGGTTTCAGAACAGAGCTCCTAGTTTGGAGAGGAAGGAGGAAGCAGCAAGGAAGACAAAGAAGGAGCGACCAGGACGAAAGGAGAATGGCCCAGAAGAGAGTGAAGAAGTGTTTCGAGGGGGAGGAAATGATCAGTTGTGTCAAATGCTGCTGAGAGGAGGAGGGAGATCAGAGCTGAGAAATGGGTTTTGTTTTAGCAGCATCATTGTGACCTTGCCAGGAGCTATTTCAGTGAAGTCCTGGGTTAAAAGACTGATTGGCATGTATTAAAGGGAGACTAGAAAAGAAGGCTGGAGATAGCGAGACTATAAATCTTGTTGAAGAATGTTGTCTTAAAAAGGGAAAGAGTATGTGGAACGGCAGCATGAGCGGCACACGGGATGGAGAGAAGAGGTGTTTTTAACCATTTTCGGTAGCATCAAGGCACTTTTCAAGATAACTGTTAATATTTTTAAACACTATAACGTTTACATGCTGTTGGGGAGGATAAAAATAGGGAAAATTTTATGATGCAGGAGAGACAAGGGGACATAGGTAGATGTTGTCCTTGAGTTCATTAGAAGTGGAAGGGCCTGCTGCATAAGTGGGGGCTGAGTTTATATACATCCATGAGCGGTAGAAGTCAGTATAGCTGGACATAAATGAAGGCAGATTGGCAAATCTATTTGCTTTTAATGTACACGCTTATGCACATATACACAGTGGAACAGGAAGCCAGTGGAAATAAAGATGAACAAGGAGGAGTTGGAAGGAAAAGGTAAGAAATAATCCCGAAGAAAGAGAAATATAATAGGAAGGCTGAATGAGTTTGATAGTCTATTTGAGGTCAGCGATAATGACCAGACAAAAGAGCATATTTGGGGAGTGTCTTGGTTACTTCTTTTTTCTTTTCTTTTTTTTTGTCGCTGAGACAAAACACTCAGCACCCACAAATCAAAGGATGCAAGAGTTATTTCAATTCCCAATACACAGAGGTCTCAGTCCTTGGCTGGCTCTGAGGCAGGGTGGCGTAACAGAGGGGCACTGCAGAGGAGAAACAGCCAATGGTGTAGCAGGCAGCAGGCAGTGGAGTGGCAGCAAGCCTCCCTTTCCTTTTCATCTCATCCAGGTTGCAAGCCCCTGATGCTGCCACCTACACCAAGAGTGAGGGTTTCCATTACCATATCCAGCACTGTGATAAACCAATCAGCAGACTAATCTAGTACCACACCATTAATCTACACCCACAGCCCTAGATTTAGTGACTTCTGAAGAGTCCCACCTGTGACCATGGGAGGCTAAATTTGAACGTAGAGTAGGTAAAGAGTTGCGTTCAACTAGGTTTGAGGCATTTGTATGAGAAAGATAATTTAAAAGACAGGGACAATAGAAATGGAGGTATGTGCAATAATTAAGAAATTAATGGACATGGAACTTAAGCCAGGCATGATGACACGTGTGAGGAATGTGAAGGAAGTACCATGGAATGATGGTGCAATCTTTGGATTGTATTTCCCAGTGGGGTCAGTGAATGTTGATATCAGGGGAGCCAAGCTAGCTAGGAAAATAGGAGGCTGTGGTTTGATTGTAGCTAACGTCTCTGAAGATGACCATAGCAAGCCACAGCTGATGTAACAGAGTGATTGCATAAGTTTTATCATCAGATAACATAAGGAAAAGGAATGTTCTAGACCTGAAGGCCCCAGAAGAAGTAAATACAACTACCAGGTCTGCTGGCATGGGGGCCACAGTTGAAGTAGGAAAGAATCTGTTATAATCAGAGTGGGAGGGAGAAGAAACAATATCTTCAAGAGAGACTTTGATTTAGGCTAGAGGAAAAAAAAAATAATTGAAGAAGTACTTGGGAATAGACAGATATCTAGTGATGAAGGATGATTAGTTCTAGAATGTACAAAAGGAGAGCATTAGCAAATAGGTAGAGTGCGGAGAGGGACAGTATTAAGGATATCTAGAATAACATGGATATAGAGGTCAAATAATGGAGATTGTGTGTGATATGTGGGTGCCGTAGTGACGGCAGAAGTGGTAGAGCATGGTCAGTCCTGCCTACCACTGTGAGCTGGGTGGTAGCTGGGCTGAGACCATCAGCATTAGGACTCACATCAGCCTCAGGTAGGTAGGGGGAGATGGTGAAATCCTGCCAGAAGCAGATAGGATGCTGAGGCTCTGGCTTCATGACATTCTGTGTCTATAACCTAAGATGCTCAGGACCACATGTGTGGCCTGGGAACCTTTGCTCTCAGCACTGCCAGTCCTCCACCGGAAGCCATTCTGCTCACCTGGCTCATGGCATCCAACAAGTCGGGGTCAACTGTGGTGTCTTTGCAATGAAAGCAACTACAGAGGGGGAAAAGGGAATAAGGACCAAAGCAGTCCATCAAACGGAACTGCTGGGGGCATTTGGCACTTTTGGTGGGCAATAAAGACAGAAACAGGTCTTTGGTAGGGAGTAAGAGTTACAGGTGTTGTCATTCAGCCTGGTGCACTCTACAGGCCTGAAGAGTCAGGGTCACAGAACAGTATGGAACTTTAAAAGCAAATCCTGTGACAGTGGGGTAGACATTCAATTTCAATGTCTTCAAGGTTAGTGTCTTTCCCCACTCTACATCGCTACCACCTATATGTATCTGTATCAATCTGTATCTATATATGTGAATGTCTCAGAGAGGACAATCATTCTGAACATTTCACTGAGATGAAGCCTGTGCCTGTGCCTCTATAGCCTGTGCTTTGCGTCTTTGTACATAATAGAGCATGTTATTGAGAACTTACACATTTCTAACATCTAGCTCTTATCATTGGATAGGACAGCTCGGTGATTTGTGCTTTCTTTTTCTGCCTTCTTCAGGATACACACTGCTGGCCACCGAGAGAGAGGTCAGAATCCCCCGGTGCCCTGTAGCGTGCATCTAACTGTCTCTCCTCTGTGTCATATGCATTTATCTTCACACTCCTCACCCTTCAGCCACCCCCAGCCCAGGCTGTTAGAATGGCAGCATAGCATGACGATGGAGTCCCCATACCTCACCAGCAACACGGTGAACGTTTTTTTTTTTTTTTTTTTTTCCTGATCAAATGAGAATCCATTCCATGTCAGGGAAAACCAGCATCAGCAACTTGTGCCATTTAATAAAACCTAAAGTTACAAGTGTCCTGAATAGTTCCCTTAGAAGCTATTTTAAGTGGACAGCCCTTCCCCAGAAAGCCCCGTTGAGTGCAGAATAACAGAAGTTAATTTTAGCAAGCACTTTTTAACCTACATTTGGGGACAAAAATGCCAGGAAACCTATTATATAATTGAAGTAAAAAGAAATCCTCTGGGTGTGACAAAAAGTTGTCTGTCTCAAGTTACTGCAAATGGAAAAATGATATACGGAGGAGCTTGGAATTTGAGAAGCCCAGTAGTGAGGAACTTTATTTGCTGAGAAGGTAGGCAAGGTTGCCTGGGCTTTAGGGTGTCCTGTCGGGTGTCCTGGCAGAGCTGCTAACCTGTTCTCACTGGCTCTATCTGGTCCCAAGTGGAATCAAGTCTCCCGGTGGCTGAAGCATCTCTAAAACTGAAGTATGAATACCACCATCCTAATTTGTTCATCTTTCAGAACTTCTGAGAGTCCTAGATCTGCTTCAAACCCAAGCTTTTTACAAAGTGGAGGCACCAGGAAGTGGAGATCAAAGCGCTATCTTTATTCTCCTCAGGCTGGCTGACTGTCCTCAGAGCACTCTGAGCTGCCCACTGCCTGGCACTCCCCCATGTTCCTGCGGCCTGCCTGCTCTAAGCCTAAGGTGGGTTCTTCCATAGGGTGCCAGCTTGCTCCAGTGCTAGTTGGATAAACTTTAGTCATGCCACAATATCTTTCTAACCCTGTTTCTCACCTACAAATGAACTTGAAATGATCTGTTTCTCATTGTTGTTTAGTGAAGCCGAAAAAGAAAATGGTACTTTGTAAATAATAGTATGTCTCAACAACATAATTAATCTTGTCCTTACTTGTAACTTCTGACTTCTTAGAAAACTCACTGGAATCAGGTTTTGACCTTGACCTACTTGCTGCCTGAATTTAGTAACCCGTTTCTTTCCCAGTGGAAGTGAATTTCCTTGGAAGAATCTGATTGTCTCATCTGACACCCTAAGGTGATGTTAGTCACAGCTCTATTCTTCAGTTGCCTCAGCTTCTACAATTACATTTCTGAAAAATTCTCTGTAAAAAGCCCAAATACCGTGTTCTATAGACACTGCATCTGTTATGTAGGAAAGGCAATTTATTCTTTGATCTTTACTTCATTTTATTGACTGGAAAATATACTACAATCTTTGATAGATAGATATATAATGGGCAGAGAATAAACCCCTCTAGATTCATAGGAATTAAAGATGTGGCTCATTAAAGGCTGGGGATATAGCTCAGTGGCACAGTGCCTGCCTGGCACACACAAGTCCCTGAGTTTGAATGACAGTACCCAAACCAAACCAAACCAAAACGGAACAAAGCAAAACAAAACAGGACTTGCTCATGAACTATATTCTAATTACACTAGTACTTGAGTTTGGAAATCTAGGATACAACTACCAGGTTGAGCAAGTGTCAGACAGCACACATAAGTTGGGCCATTGAAGAAAGTTGAGTAAAAAGATTGTTTTTAAAACAAAGAGGTAGGAAGACTTGGGGAATCCTACTTCTGGGTTTCCAGTCAAGGGGTTTTGCTGTCATCTCTGACATGGAGGTCTAGAGAGAAGCTGTTACTGGAGTCTGGAGAGAGGGTTATATGCAGTGATGTCCACTGAACACAATTCAGCAGGAAGAGAGACACAGTCTTTTTTTTTTTAATTCAAAATATTTATTTATTTATTTTAAAGTTAACAATGGTTTTATAACATTTTCATCATCGGATCAGTTCAGATTAATAGATATAGGTATATAAGATTGATCAAACAATTAAATATTAACACTTTCAATAAACATTACCTTTTTTCTTTTTTTTTTTTTAACAGTTGGCACATTGCATATTGTCCTCACAATAGTTATACAGAGCACAGTCTTGTTCTTCACTCTTCTGCTTTCCTCCTTGATCTTTTGCTACTCCCTTCACTGTATGAAAGCAGTTGGTAACAGAATCCAGGGCACAGAACAAGGAAGAGATGAACTTAGGGTGGCATGGGATCAACAGTAGAATATACATCGGTGGAAAGTGATAACACGCTCCCTGGAACGCAGGTTCAACTCTGCCCCCTCACAATTTTATTTTAGAATGGTTTCCCATTTACAAAAATAATTACAACAATAGTACATAATTCCCATATGCCACACATCCGCTCCACCTCCATCATTAGCATCTTACGTTAGCATGGTACATCTGTCACACGTCAGATCAATACTGGCATGCTGTTTTGGCTACAATTGGCACTCAGATTTCTTGCTTTTGTTGAATTTCCTTTTTCTGGCTCACTATCCAATGTAGGATACATTACAGTAAATAACAGCTCTTCAGGCTTCTCTTGGCTGTGATCATCTCTGAATATACTTCTTCAATGACCTTGACGCTGAGGAGTGCCCTTGAAGGGTATTTTAGAACAGTCCTTGTTCATACCTGGTGTGATATTTGTGTCAAGAGTAGACTGTGATGATCATGTGCATTTGAGAGAACCACAGAAGTTCCTTTCTCGGCCCATCCTATCAAGTGTGTATGGACACAATTCCTAGGACTTGTCACGCCTTACCTTTGGGGTGCACAGGTGTCCTCGCTCATGTTGATCTTGATCATCAGAATGAAATCATTTTCTAGGCTTCTCTATGGTGAAGTCACTCTTGTTTTTCACTTTTTTAAATTTATTTACTTATTTTGATTCACTTTAATGGGAAAAAAGATAAAATAGGAATGAAACACTTTCAAAACAAGATAGTAGGATGGTTATAATAATTAATACTGTGAATATTGTTGTCTCCATAGTAGTTAGAGGGCAAGCACAGACCTGATATCTTGTCTAAACAATATTAGTGCAACCATTTATTTTCAATGAACTAAGACAAAGTAGCTGTATATCTCTTACCTCTATTGTGTGTGTATATCTTTTAAAAGTTTCTAAGACTAGAAGAAACTATCATATTGTGTCTTATAAGTAGATTGTAAGTCAAACATACAAGATTAAGCATGAAACAAAAAGCATAATTAAATAATATTCAGAAATTAATTAAATATAAATTAATATTAAATTAAATATTTAAAACAACATTCCAAAATTCAAATCAAATCATGAGTACAACTTAGAGGCAGAATGTTGTGTATCATAGGTATGAATCTCTAATCAATTCAGAGTACTCATATAGTATTTGAATAGGTTAATATACACAAAGATATCAACTAAGAAAAAGTTTCCATGATAGTAAAGAATTATCAATAATATAACATAACATAAATACTGGAATGGTGAATATATGACCAGAACTTCTAACGGTTTGGGGATAGGATATTACACAAAGTTCTAGTATATAGTGAACATGAACAGTGTCTATGACACTTACTGGGGGCCAGGTGTCACTTGTGGGACTGAACTACTATTTCCTTGATACCTACCCTGTAGAACTAGACAGAATCATGACCCATAGGGTGCAGGAGAAGTCCAATTGTATTGTTTTTCACTGTCCATGTGGCCATCCCTTGTGAAGGAAATCAGTGTGTACAGCCTACATAGGTAGGTGTGGGGTCATGCTCTAGTTCTTTTTTTTTTTTTTTTTGTGGGACCGGGGTTCAAACTCATGATCTTGCACTTGCCCAGCAGGCACTTGTGCCTCGGAGCTATCTCCCCAGTGCCCATGCTCTAGTTCTTAGAAGTGAGGTATCTGTCTAAAATACCTGGAATTGCTCCTCAGGGAAAATTTTCTAAGCTCCTTCATATCTTTATTTGTTCATATTCAACTAAAGCTCTGGTTCTTTTTATTGACTAGTGGTATTAGGAACCAAAATTTGAGTGATAGGTGTGTTCATAACTACTGTAGTGTTGTTTTCAAGTGAAGCCAGTGAGGGGATATTAATGTGCATCTTAACCATATCTATCAAGTTTTATAGATGGAGCCATTTGTATTCACTTCCAGCTAATCTTCAGTTCATATTGATACTGATATTCCACTTGTAAAGCATTGCAAAGAACATTCTAACCTTCTCTAGCTCATCTGTGATCCCAAAGTTCTAGGGAACATCCACTAGAATGCACAGCTTTTGTATAGACCCTTGACCCTCTAATCTTTCAGCAGATTCTTCCTTTTCCTTATCCTTCCATTTTATCATGTCAGGGTTCTTCTTCACACACACATGCAATTCACTCATCACAGTTAACATTCCATCTTGAGATATCCTAACCTCTTAAAGATACTATTGTATATACCCAAGTTCGCTCTTTATGTTGTAAGGTTCTATGTGTTTTAAAAAACGACTGGCTGACTATTATGTAGTATAAAAGTGGTACATCCAATGACTGTGCTAAAATATGCTTCTGCTTCACACGATCAACCTCTCCACTCTCAATCTCTCTTCTTTCAGATTCCTTGGAGTCACTGTGTATTTATCATGACTATCATTCTGCACTGTATAAAATATTATGTAAATGTTGTACAGTATGTTGCCTCTTCAAACGTTGTTCATTTAGCAAAACATATTGGAAATTCATCCATATCTTCACATTGGCTGAAGCCCATAGCTTTTACTGCTGAGTGATATTCCATTGCATGGTTTATCACAATTTCATTTATACATTTACCTCTGGAGGGCCAGCTCTGTCTTTTCCAGGTTTTATTATGATTAAAGCTGTTCTAATAATCTGTATATAAATTCATGTGTGAAAGTAGTTTTCAAATTAATTAAGTATAAAATTAGGAGCAAGATTGTTGGATAAGTATATATTCAGCTTTGCAAGAAATTCCCAAACTATGTTCTAAATTATATGTACTGTATTGAATGTCCAGGATAAATGAATTCGAGTTCATGTAGCTCCACATTTTCTATAGCAATTGGGATTGTTAGTTTTCCAAATTTTAGTTATCCTGATAAGGTGTGCGGTTATGTCCTGTTTTAATGTGTAATTCCACTAACGGTGAAAGATATTGAGAATCTTTTAACTTGTATATTTGCCTGTTGCATTTATTGGTGATATATCTATGTAGGTATTTGACAATTTTAATTTAGGTTACTTTTCCTATTTAACTTTGAAAACTGTACATTTTGGACATGATATTTTATTATATTAAAATATAAATAAATATAAAATATAAATATAAGTAAATATAAAATATAAAATATTAATATATTTATTATATTATATTTTTACGAACATTTTGTTTCACTTTTTTTTAATGTATTTGGTACAAGGTCGCAGCTTGAACTCATAGCGATCCTTCTGCTTTCAGCCTCCGAAGTGCTGGGATTACAAGCGCCACAGCTTTGGTAGCTGGAGGTGGGACCAGCATAGCATGTGGTGTCACACTGTCTTACTTTTTATCCTTTTAAAAACTGTTCTTCACAGAGCATGTCTTTTAAAATTTTAACAAAGATCAACATAGCCATTTTTTTCTTGTTATAGATAATGCTTTTTGTGTTGTACATAAAATATTATCATCAAACTTAAGGTCATAGATTGTTAAAATATATATTGTTTTCCTAAAAGCTGCATAGTTCCTTATTTTGCAGGTGTCCAGAATTATTTTGAATTATTTATTTTGTGTGAGGAACGAAGTATGCATGTATATATAATATAAAAATATAATATTCTGAACCACTTTATTGAAATAATTATGCCTTATCTGTTGACTTGTTTATACACTTTTATCAAACACCAGTTAACTAAGAATTAATAAGTAAATTAAGCAAAGCTGTGGAATAAAATATTAACTCAAAAAATACTGTCTGTGTATTAACAATGAACCATCTATAAAATAAAGAAAAAAAAAACCCCTCCACTTACAACAGCAAAAGATAAATAATAAAACACCTAGACACAAAAGTTTAATAAAAGGAGATTTTAAAAATTTCTCAGTAAAGTGAGGTAAACAGGGCTGGGGAGATTGCTCGGTGGTCTAAGTGCCTACCAGGCAAGTACAAGGATCTGAGTTTGATCCCTGATACTACATGCTATGCTGGCCTGGAACCTGCACCATACCGTTTGATACAATGAAGCCAAAACTGTAGAGAATAACCTAAAAATTACATGTCTTAAACGCAATTGATACACTGAACTCATAAATCTCAATAGTTATAAAAAGAAATAGTTCAATAAAAATAAATTTAAAAAGGTCAAAGACATTTCCATAAAGTAGATAAACGAATGTCCAATAACAATACGAAAAGATGTTTACCACCATTAAAGTTTAGAAAGGTACAAATAAGAACAAGATACTGCTTCATATTCTTTAGGGTGGTTATTATTTTTTAAAAGCACGTCTAATAAGTCTTGGTGAATTTCAAGGCATTGAAACTGTGTGCTGTTGGTGGGAATGTAAAATGGTGTAGTCACTATAGAAAGAAACATCATTTTCTCAAAAAATTCAACATCAAATTACTGTATTATCAGCTAGTCCTCTTCTATGTATATACACAAAGGAGCTAAATGTAAGGACTCTGGCTCATGTTTGCTTACTGGTGTGCACATCAACATTATTGTAATAGCAAAAGATGGAAATAACCTGCTTGTCTATTGATGGAAGGATGGATAAAATACTGTAGTATGTACACACAGTAAAATAGTATTCAGGCTTATAAAACAAACAATATTGACAAAAAGGGACAATACATGGGACCCTGAAGACATTATAATAAGTAAAATAACCCAGACATAAAAGAACAAATGTATGACTCTTTTTACATTGTGTCTGGAAAAGTGAGACTCACAGAGTCAGAAAGTAGAATGGTGATTATTATGCTAAGAAAAGGAGATAATGGAACTTACTTAGGTACAATTATAAGAGGTACAATGTTAGTTACAAAATATTGAAAGAATTTCAGAGTTATAGCTGCATGAATTCTAAATATAATTAATATCACTGAATTTTACACTTACCATGATCACTATTATAAATTTTCAGTTATATATATTTTACAGTTTAAGGAAATGTAAATCAATTTGCTATAGTGTATGGACCTATTTTGGCAAAATCTGTTTTGTTCCATTGGACTGGGGGACTATTTGTCCATTATTACTCCACTGTCTTGACTTCTATGGTTTTACATTAAGCTTTAAATTGAGCTGTGTTACTACTTTTTTATTCAATGTTATGTTTGTGATTCTAAGTTATTTTCCACATCCAGATCTCAAGTCCATGAGAACTTTAGATTTCTAGAAAAGAGCTGGCTGATATTTTGATTGGAGTTGCATAAATTTAAAGGAATCATCAATATCAAGTATTTCATTCTATAAATTCACACTAAATGAAATTATTTCATTTATTTATACAGGTTTGAATTTTTCTTTCAATTTTTAAAATTTTTTTCCATACAGATCATGTAAATTTTTGTTAGAATGATAGTTTATTTTTCTAAATTTCTAAGTCTTACTGTTAAGTGTTGATATATGAGGATATAAAAATGTTCCCCCAAAGTGTCATGTATATTAAGACAGTGCTTTCAGGAGGTTAAGAGTAGTAAGTATTCTGATGTTGCTGCATATAAATTTATAGAAATATCAACCAAATCAAGTTGACTAATAGCACGATTCTGGTCATCTTTATTCCTACTGTTTTTACCCTCTTGATGTATCAATTATTGGCAAGAGTGTAGAAATGTCCAAATGTGATGGAATTTTCCATTTTTCATTTCAATTTTTACCAGATTTTGCCTCATAAATTTGAGTGGGTATGTGTTTTGGGTAGCACCTTTTCTTGGTGACTTGCCTATAATCACCTAATGATCATCTGGTAAGTTTGATTTCAGCATTGTCTCAAATAAATACAGCTGAAGAACTTCAAATATTTACTATTTTCTGCTTTCTTTATGGTATATTGTATGTAAATCAAAATTTATCATTTTAACAATTCTTAAGCATTTTAAAATTCTGTGCCCATTTATGGCATGTGTGTGTGTGTGTGTTTGTATTTGTGTGTGTGCATGTGTACATGCCCATGCTCATACAATCATTGCCACATCTGTGCTCATAATTTTTCATCATCCGTAATTAAATCTCTGTAACCATTAAACAATAATTATTTACTCCTCTCCCCTGGAAGCTCTTGGCAACCACCTACTGTCTATGAATTAGACACTTTTAGGTGTCTTATGTAAGTGAAATTATATAATCCTTATCTTTTCTCACTGGATTATTTTGATTAGAAGAAGGGCAAGATTAATTCATGCTGTAACTTGTAACCCAGATTTTCTTCATTTCTAGGGCTCAGTAATTATTTTACTGTATGTGTAGAGGGTAACAAAATGTAACAAATGATTAAAATTAAAAATATTATGGTAAGAGACTTGTGTACATTAATCTCCCTTCAAATATAGCCCCTTGCTTTGAATGCACTTATCCCATTGTCCTTGCCACTTTCTGAAGCACTTCTGGAAGTCCTCTCACAAGACTTTGGTTGTGCTGCTGTAGGTGCTTCCTTGTCCTGAGTGGTCCTTTTGACTCTGTGGAAGAGCCACAGGCCTCATGATGCTAGGTGCAGTGAATAAGGTGGATGAGGTTGCATCATCATGGCTTTATAAGCCAACCTTTCATTAGATGGCCCTTGGCAGCATATGCCCTGTTTTTAAAATCACACTTCATAAAAACTCACAAAGGAGGATTTCCCTGATTGCTTCAAAAAATGATGCGCATGATCGGATGAGTTTGCCCAAAGTAAGGGGGAATATTTCGAAGGAGGTTGATCGTGATGTGATTTATTGCAAAAATGTTTTTAAATTTAAACAATACTGTATATTTTTATTGCACTTCAAATGTACCACATTTTGTTTACACAGTCATACATCAAAGAACACTTGTGTTACTTTACCTCTTCTCTAAATCAATGGAATCTTTATAGTTAAAATTAGTTTCTTATTAACAACCTAAAGTAAGGTCTAGTTTTTTGAATTCCCTTTAGTAATTTCTGTCTTGTAATTGGTGTATTTAAGATATTATCACTCAAAGTGATTACTGAGATAGCCAGCTTAATATTTACTATGTTTATAAGTATTTCTTACCTATTGTATTTATTTCTTTCCTGCCTACTATTGTTTTAATTGTATGTATAATCTAATTCTATTTTGTCTCTCTCTAGCCTATAAATCTTAAAGAATATTTAACAGTTTCAGTTGGTAATAGATATTTATAATTAGCCTAAGTGGTCCTTAAAATAATATTAGACTGCTTCATATATGTTGTGATGCCTCATAGGAAAATGTTTTCAATTATTTTCTCCTTTTAATTCTGTCCCTTTTGATATTGCTATATTCACCTATGCATTACTATACATCTTATTCTTGTTATTATTTCAAACAAGCAATAATATATGTCAATTTATTTTAGTTAACAAAAGTTCACTTAGTTTAGCTCCTGTATCTATCAGCTACATCCTATTAGCTTCATGACACAACATATCTCTCAAACTTTAGGTATGGGAATTTTATGTTAGTGAACTATATTCCTTTATAAATTGAAACTATGCAATTTCTCACCGAAGACAAAGATGACTGATAAAATAATTATTTTGCCAATGTTATTTTACAGGCAACTGGACCAGTTGATGTTTTTCTACAACTGGCCAGTATGACAATGGGCAGGTCAATGGTTAAGGTCTATTGATCCAATTTCTTCAATACAATTCAGACATTATGTTGATTGAAATAAATGGACCACATCTGGATAGTTTACAAGTTATACCAAGCACATCTGATTGACCATTCAATAGTAAATCTTTTGCTATGTATGTAGCTCTCAACTTTGAAATAGTAGTTTTGAAACATTCATTTCAACTTAGTAGTTTAAAACTCAGAATATATAACACATAAATATATCAATTAAAAATGTGGTCTGAAAAGTATGAGTTGAGTTCCCAAACACACTCATTTGCAAAATAGCTTGATTACTCAATGTTGATCTCCAAAGTGAAGAGAAATAGACTTTGTATTAAGGTCATAATTTTGAACAAAAGGCGTAAATCTACATACAAGTCATGATAACGTTAGCTGCTAGAAAAGACAAACACTAAGATACATAAGTGTTCAAATGTCTCCAAAATTTTAGGCTCAGTAATTCTTGATAAAGCTCTTAGTTTGGTATTTGAGATCGGCCTTTCTTTAGGCAGTCATATGGCATCCCAGGTTCCTTTCTTCTTAAAACTTTTTAGCTTTTAACAGCTTGTTTCCAAGGACACCAAGTTAATTTGTCTGATGCTCAGTATGGGCAAAGTACATGTTAATAGGATCTGTGCTCAGGAAATAGGACAAAAGAAAAAGAGGTGAAAAGGTTGGCACTCAATTTTAGTCCTGATAGACAGGTAAGGTGAAAACAAGCAATAAAAGTAATGTAGTCATACTTCTACTCAACTTTTGATCTCTCTCCCATTCTTGAAATACTCTCTTGACTTTCATAACAAGCCTTAATTTCTTCTGTTTTGACTCATTTTTCTTTCATGTATAGTTTCTCTTTGAGGTTTTGTTCTATAGCTTTCTGTCTATATTTTTCCTTAGTTGTTGCATCTACATCTCTTTACTTGTCATATACATGTCAACAATGATTCACAGATTTGTAACTCCAGCCTAGATCTTCTACATAGACTCTGTATTTGTGCCTTCCAACTACAGGCTAAAACTTCTCTTAGAGATCCTACTGTCATTCTTTCGTTATTTGGTTCCAATTGGTTCTACTTACTAAAACCTTGGTACTCAAGAATTGTGGCCTGAGGAATACCACTTGCTTTTGCCTGATGCTTACTAGAATGGTAGAGTCTCAGATCCCACTGCAGACCAGCAGAATGAGAGGTCACATTCTGCCAAGGTTTGGGTGTGACTCACGTGCACAATGAAGTTCAAGAGCCCTATGGTAGAAGCCTCCTCAATTCCTCCACCCTTTTCTTCCATTCTGTAGACTCTTCATTACCATTGTCTATCAATCACTTGAACCAATAAAGTAGCTCATGTTTTGACTTCATTCATGTACTATTTTTTTAAAACACATTTTTGAAGAAAAATATTTAGCTTTACAGAAAAATAGAGCAAAAAAATACAGAAATTTCTCATGTATATCTTATCCCACTCATGTATGGTCTCCTAATGGTATGTTTGTTGCAAACCAGGGGTTGATAATGACACATCATAGTCATACAAAGACTGTAATTTACATTAATTTTTTTATTATTATTATGGCCAGCACAGCCTGCCCTGGCGGTGGGGCTGGCACAGCACATGGTGCTGGGGATCGAACCACAGTCCCTATGGTTGCCTAAGCTTTCCTCAGCAGGCATTTTAGATCACTGAACCATCTCACCTGCTCCTTTACATTAAAATTCACTTGATGTTATGCATCCTATGCATTGGTACAAATTTCGAAGGACATAATCACACCAAAATTGGTTCATGTAATAGTTTAACTACCCTAAAAATCATCTGTGTTCCATTTACTTATACTTGCCTCCCCGTGAACCTTGGAACACACTGACTTTTCAAATGCTTCTGTAGTTTTGCCTTTTTTCACAATGTCATGCTGTTGGAATCTTATTGCAGTAAAATATACATACTACCCTTTCTCACATAGTAATAATCATTGAAATTCCCTCTATGTATCTTCATAGTTTGGTAGCTCGTTTTTGTTCAGTGTTGATTAACATTCCATTGTTAATGGAATATTTGCAATTTATTTGTTTATTAACATGGGAAGAAATCTTGATTGTTTTCAAGTTTTAACAAATATTAAAAAGAGAAGTTGTAATGAAAGTATATGCGGGGTTTTGTGTGGGCATCAATTTTCAGCTCCTTCAAATAAGTACTGAGGAGGGGGCTGCAGAGATAGCTCCATGGCACAAGTGTCTGCCTAGCAAGTGCAAGGCTGTGAGTTTGAACCCTGGTTCCACACACACAGACACACACACACACACACACACAAAGAACAAAAAACAAATAAGTACCAAGGAATAAGATTGTTGGATTCTATGGTAAGAGTAGCATTAATTACATAAGAATGCATGCTAATCAAAAATAAGATGAAGCTGGGCGTGGTGGCGCATGCCTGTAATCCCAGCACTCGGGAGGCTGAGGCAGGAGGATCGGTGCGAGTTCGAGACCAGCCTGGGCTACAAAAGTGAGCTCAAGGCCAGCCTGAACTGCACTGCGAGACACTGTCTCAAAAACAAACAAACAAACAAAAACAAACAAACAAACAAACAAAAATAAGATGAGAACATTTTTAAATAGAAAAAGAAATAGGGACATGAGAACAAGATTTTAGACAAAGAAAACTATGCACTTTTGCTATAGTAAGTTAATTAATACTTCTGACAATTATTTGACAACGTAGAAGTTACCAATCCTATATTTGTGAGGTGTATTGAAAAACTGCAAACACATTTAAAATTCATGATACAATGTAATCATGCCTGTAGATCTATAAGATGCTGTGATATGCTTAACATACAAATGGAGTAAGATTTCTTCAAAAAAAAAAGTGTAGCATTAGTTTTGAAAGAAAGAAAGAAAGAAAAAAGGCTGTCACACTGCCTTCCAAGCTGAATGCACCACTTTGCATTCCCATTGGCAAGGAGTGTTAACTCCTTGCCACCAGTGTCATTAGTATTCTGGTTTTGGTTTGTTGTATTGTATTATTATTGCTTTAGCTTGCAATTTTCTGATGATTTATAATGTAGTATGCTTTTTTAAATGCTTATTTTCCATCTATATGCCATTTTAAAGATGAAAACTGTTAAAACATTTTTTTTTTTTTTTGTCTTTTTGAGACAGGGTCTCCCTATGCAGTTGAGGCTGGCCTTGAGCTCACTTTTGTAGCCCAGGCTGGTCTCGAGCTTGCACCACCTGAGTGCTGGGATTACAGGCGTGAGCCACCACGCCCGGCTGTTAAACATTTTTAGCATCTTTTAAAATTAGATTTTCCTATTGCTGAATTTTAAGAATTTATATATTTTGGGTAATAACTATTTAACAGGTATATTTTTTGCAAATGTTTTATGCCTTTCTGTGGCTTCTCTTTATATTGTTTTGAGAGCATATTTTACAGGGGAACATAAAAATCTTAACTTTAATGTCCATTAATTTAGCAGTTTCTTTCATAGATCATATATCTTATAATGTATCTACAAAAACCATTGGCAAGCTCTGGCTTATATAGATTATATCCTATGAGATCATTCAGGAATTTTACAATTTTTCAATTTGCATTTGGATTTGTGACTCATTGTGAATTAATGTTTAGTGGATGGTATACAGTTTGTATAAAGATTCCCTGTTCTGTAATGGATATCTAATTGTCCATTTCATAGTGCTGTTTATTGAAAATATTATTGTACTTTGTTGTATGGTCTTTACTCTTTTCCACAGATAAATTGAGGATGTCTGTGTTGTGGTAGCTGATATACTGTGTCAACTTCATACCTGAAGCTCAGCTGGATTGGCTCTGTGGTTCAGGGCTGAGGGAACCTGTTGATCCTCCTCTGCTCTTTATTATTTTCTGCTGTCACAACTATTGCCATTTGCTTTGGAGCCAGCTGAGTATGGACTGAAACCTCCACACACTAAATAAACCTTTCCTTCCTTAATTTTGAGTGTTGGGTATTTGTCCTAGCAATGAGTGAAAAGTATCTAAGTCATGTAAAGCTACTTTTGGGGTCTTTATCTTGTTCCATTAAATTATTTGCCTATTCTTTTCTCCAATATGTACTATCTTGATAACTGTGACTTGAAGTGTATAGAGTATAGAGCAAGTCTTCCAAGTTTGTTCCTTTCCTTCAGTACTGTATTAGCTATTCTGGTTCTTCTGGATCACCATGTCAACTTTAGACTCTGACTTTTTTCAATATTTCCTTCCTGATACAATGGACTGACCATGACACTGTGGGTAGAGGTAGAAAACCTATAGTTCCATGCTCTCATAGTTTACCTGTGCCTGTCTTTAATTGGTACAACTGAACTCATGCTCTACAGATTTTTAAGAATCCAGATTTGCTTCTCATCCCTATTAAGATTAGGTCATGATCTCCTGATGCTTCCGAGCTTCTATCTGTGAAATCGGGAAGACAGAGCGGTGCTCCAAAAGGTAGCACACCAGTGACACTCACTGAAAGAAATGTGGATTTTGTCTTGGGAAAAGGGAAATCTGATTTTTTGAACTGGATATTTGAGTAAATGTGAGAAAATTAGAAGGGAAAAGCAATCTGTCGGAACTGTCTATTTGATCTTTTGTGGTTAGTTGCTTGTGTAATGTGAATGCTGATATCCCTACCCCATTAATATACTGAAAATAATTCCCAACATTATTATGTAGAGACTAGAGCCTTTGGGAGGTGACTGAGTCATGAAGGGTCCCTTTACAAAAGAAAAATCAGTTGTATTTTTTTTTTTTTTCCATGCGAGAACACAGTAACAAGAGACTATCTACCAGCCACTGAATCTACTAGGGCCTTGATTTTGGACTTCCAAGACTCTGGACTGTGGCTAATCTATTTCTGTAGCTTATAAATTACCTAGTTAAGATCCTGTTTTTACATAAAAGCCCAAGTGGACTGCGATAGTTATGTTACACTGGGGGGAAGATTGGGCTTTGGGTGAATCTTGAAGCTGTAAGGCTTTTTCTTTAATTAAATCAATCAATACACAATTATGCGTTTCCACATTGATAAATATTAGTGAGAAAACCAAGAATGTAAAAGATTGACTTTACATTATCTCAAAAATCTATTCTATTGATAAGTATACATAACTTCTCTGAGATTGTTCTCACAGTTTGTAGTGTCCAACGGTCTAAAGATTGACTGTAGTGGTTTGGGGTTATTTCACAAGGTTAATGATGTAATATAGGACATATTTTATAATACTAGATTATAAGGAATCATCCAAAGAATAACATACAAGGAGAGCAGGAAATCTGTCCACACACAGAAACACTAAAGATTCCAACTGAGGGCCTAGATCCTACTTCGTGAATTTGTGCTGGAAAGGCCCAAAGGTCAATGGTGGAAGCTAGGAAGTCTACATCAGCAGGATAAAGGATCTGTGCTAGTAAGCTGAGGCATCTGAACTGGAGCTGGGAAGCAATGCTCAAGGTAAGCACCAGAGCTCCCACAAAAGTACCACAGCCGTCCTCAGCAACAGTGAGGTCTTGAGTTCCTCCAGTGATGAGAAAAGCTGATTTCTCAACATAAAAGCCAACACAACAAGCTTCTCTGTAAGACTGAACGGTGCACCATCTTCCCTCCAGAGCCAGTAAGTGATGTTGAGGATGAGGACCAAAGTTTCTCCAAAGTTCACCAGGAAAACCAGCATGATAAGTTCCTCTAGCAGAACAGCCCAAGAGAACGAGCAGCTTCCAACAACTCCAACAGCTTCTCTAAACAGCATCCCTAACGACATTTGGCGGCTTCTCCTGTTCTGCCTTTATGCTGCTGGCAGTGATCCTCAGGTGGGCCTCCCGTACTGAGCACCACACTAGTTCAATTGACCTGGTTGTAGTGAGTCGCCCACCTGTTAGAAATCCACTTCGTTGACCAATGTCGGTTATTGAAACAGAGTATTTAAATTGTCCCATGTTGAATGAATGGCGATGATTTACCTGGAAAAAAATGGAACCACAAGTCCACGCTGTGAGAAATAGAGGGCATCGTTTAAAAAATTTCTTTTGAAAACCAGTATCTCAAATTACATGTATACATGGATGGAGTTGGCAGTCACTTTCTTAATTATCAAATCTTTTGTCAGAAACTGTGTCATATCCAGAATGCCTAAGAAAAGTATAATCCCTTGTTTCACAGAGCCTGTGGTCAAGTGGGGAAGACAGAAAAGATGGAGTACCATTAAGTCAGCAGTGGTAGTGCTGGTCATGACTCTTGGTGCAGGCTTCATTTTAGTGCTCATGTTGATTTTGCAGGGTTGCCATACAGAGTAACATAAATGGGGGGGGGGGACTTCAGCCACTTAAATGTATGTCCTTACAATTCTGTAGCCTAGAAATGTAAGAGCAAGGTGTTGACATGATGGTTTCTTCTGAGGCCCCTCTTCCTGGCTCTCTGATGATTGCTGGTTATTTTATTTCACTTTTTGGTTTTTAATAAAAACTTGCAACCCTTTCCCCTCAGCTCTCCTGAGTGCTTGGCTTGCAGGAGTGCGGCAACTTGCCTGGCTGTCGGGAAACACACATTGCTTTGTCCACAGCTCTGGAGGCTGAAACTCCCAGATCAGGTCGCCAGATGATTTGCTGTTTGTTGAGGGCATCTCTAGTTCCAACGTTGGTCTTTTTTTCTGTGTCTCCATATGGACAAAGGCCTACCAGGCGCCTAGAAGCTTCTTATGTCATGGTGCTTCTGACTAGACTAGAACCTACATGATGTCATCACATCCCAATCTCTTCCCCTGAACTCATAGTGATCTTCCTGCCTCAACTTCCAGAGTGCTGGCATTGCAAATGTGAGCTGCTACACCTGGCATAGCTGTTCACTTTTCCCTGAAGTGTCTGTGTAGTAACTACTATCTGCAAGGTCCTGCACTATGTTAGGAGGATAAAGGGATAAAGTGGCCACAGCTCCCACTGGAAGGGACTCAAGTTTTATCTAACATTGACAGCTACATTTGACATAAATTTGACTTATCTGCAAGAGTCTTTGAGAACCAAATCACTCATTTCTCATATTCTGTGTTTCCAGGAACCTTTAGCAGGTGCCATATACATAATCTCTTTCAGTAAAACTACACATTGAGAAAAAATAATAACTAAATAAATGTTATGGGAAGATGGTTAAGAAGCTCATGGTATTACTATGAGCCTAAGCACCAGTGACACAACTTCTTGGCATAATCCAAAGAAGTGGATTAAAAATTATTAAACCTGGACTGTTAATCTCTACTTATCACTCACTATATAGCACTGGAGTGATATTTACTATCTTTTAAGTGTCTCTGTCTGTAAAATGGGACTTAAAATTGTGGCTAAATACAGTGGTTATGAAAAGCAAGTATTTTGTACATATCAAAAGCTTTGTGCCATGTTAAGAGATTAATACGTATGCTAATGCATCCCTTCATCAGTGTGGCTAATTGAATATCAGCTCCACTAAAGGAAATTTAATTTAAATGTACTGTGCTGGACACTCCGATGTGGAAATTGAGCGTGGCAGGAGTTTGCATTAAGCCAAACATAGCAAGCGAGAGACCCCGCTGAAGAAAAGCAGTTAGCTTTTGCTGCTAATTAGTAGTTTTACTTCAGGAGGTAGAATCTTCTATCCCTTTCACAGATCATATCACTCATGCACCTCTATGAAGAAGATGTCAAAATCAAAAGTGCAAGTTGCCTCAGTGCAGCTGGCAGTGGGGACGGCTGTGGTGGGCTGTTAGCACGTCATTAAATCTCAATTAAATGCCAGTTCGCACAATGCTGGGAAACAATCACAAGTTCTTTGCTTCTCACCCTGAATACCTCATTCAATCCTAAGAGAGTCCAAGTCTAGTGGGGGAAGGATAAGTAAAGGCAGTGAGAGAGGTTTGCGCCAAGGACTAGAAAGGAATCTCTCGTTTCACTGGCTTTTGCGTCACCCCCTTTGTCAGCCAGAAGTCTAATAAAGCAAAGTGGTAAGGTAAACATTATCATAATCCAGACTGGCAAGAGAAAAACCCAACTCTGGTTAGGAGTGTGCAGATGGGAAATTCTCTAAACAACTCAAGACAGAAATTGCAAATTTCTATTTTAGAGGAGAAAGGAATCTTTATTGCCTAATCTTGGAAAACAAATCTTAATTCCTCATCTGCCCAAGAATTTAATTTTGGAAACTGGCCAGAATCACAGTTGAACTACTTACATTTTGTTGTTGTTGTTTGTTTTGTAATCTCTCTCTCTCTCTCTCTCTCTCTCTCTCTCTCTCTCTCTCTCTGCCCTTGGTACAGGATCTCGCTATGCAGCTATGACTCATAGTGATCCTCCTGTCTCAGCCTCCCCAGCACTGGGGGACAGGTGTGCACCTCCATGCTGTTTCTGGGCCAGCACATGTATCTGGGATTCTGGGGACAGCACAGCTTATGGTATCAGGGATTGAACTTGGATCCTTGCACTTGTCCGGCAGGTCCTTAGACTGCTGAGCTATCTCGCCATCTCAACTACTTTTTATTTTATTTTATTTATTATTTTCTTTTCTTGTTTCAGAACCTTTGTTTGTTTATTCATTCATTTTCATGGCCGGCTCAGCCCACCCCGAGGGCAGGGCTGGCGCAGCATGTGGTGCCGGGGATCGAACCGCGGTCCCTGAAGCTGCGCAAGCTTTCTCAAGCAGGCGCTTTAGACCACTGAGCCATCCCGCCAGGCCCCTACTTTTTTTTTTTTATGACAAAGGACTAATAGCACTATTGACTCTGTTAATATTATTAGTTGGACATATATTCCTATGTAGGTTTGGAGAAGCTACACATGATGTTTGCAACTGGATCTTCAAGATAATGTGCCTCTTTCACAACCCTAATACATTTGGCCTGAGCCTCTATCATAATTTTTCATTCATATATAATTTGTTGTATTTCTGTTGTGGCCAAAGAACAAAGGGGCAGAAAAAAGATATGCAAATTAGCTTTGTAAATGCTTTCAGTTTAAATGCAGAACAAATACACAGGGGCATGATGAACTCAGGTCCCTGGCAAAGGAGTGTATCAAACAGCTGCTGGGTGCCTGTAAGATGCAGGGCAGCAAAAGTAGGTGACTGAGCCTGAGTGGAGGGAAGAAGTAGCTATGCCAAGTCACCTCTGTGTGCTTCTGTCTTTCCTATCTTCAGTGACCCCACTCTCCTCCTTCGACATTAGTTCTCAGCTCAACTCTGCCAGCTAAGTACGTGGTTCAGCCTCACTTCTTCTGCCAGCATCTTCTAATTAATTTCTGATGCTGGGTCTCATTTAGCTTGCTTGTTTTTATACTTCTTTTTACCCACCTACTTTATGGATTAATTCTAATAATACCTATCACACTCCCTCCCCCTCCCCCCCTTTTTTTTTTTCAAACTGTGTCATCCTAGACTTGATTTTGTATGAATCTGAATGCCACATTCTGAAATTGTTTTTGTTTCTTAAACACTTAAACTCAGGAATAGTACAAGGCACAGTAACATATTAGAGCAATGTGCCAACCTCCCTTTAGAGTCATTCAAGAAGTTGCAAAATAGCCCTGATATTTTTTCCAGGGGGAAATATAGGCCAGCATCCACTATATTCTGGCTTTTTCAGATTAAAACAGCTTCCCTCTTTCTGTTCTTGTGAAGTCATGCAAAGAATATCACGAGTCCCTTGCAGTTGCGACCAGCTGGGTATTTACACACCGAACATATTACTCTTCCTCATGGGACAGGTAAGTGTTCCTCACCTGGCACTAGAAAAAAGCTAATAGCAAGATGACTGAGATACAGAGGAGCAATGAACAGGCTTGAGAATTTATGCATAGCTATTTATCTTAGGCTTGCTGAAGCTATGGGGCTTGAGACTACTCGGAAACATATGTACAAGATAAAAACATGCAGCAAGTGACTGCAGAACTACTGGATGATTGATTAAAATAAAATCATCTGCATAAATCAATAAGTCGTAATTGGAATGTTTATTTTTGCACATTGCTGTGTTCGGACAGGACCACCCATGAAAGTGTCAACATGAAACGGACCCTGTGGTTACAATTCAGTGGGCCTGGGGAAAGGCTTTTTGCCTAAGATGACTTTATACAATGGCTAGCTCAAGGCCTACACTTTCGTTAAAGATGGGAACGTGGAGCAGCAGAAACAGTAAGTGACTACATGCCAGAAAGCCTGCATTGGCCCTTTGTGTTCCCTGTCTTCCAGTCTCCTTTATGTCTATTAGTCTTTTTAACCACGAGAGAAACACACTTTTGTTTCTTATTAAAAGAATGATCTCAGACACTATGAAAATGTGTATACCTTGGCAGTCACCTTATCTTGATTTAGACCTTGAATATTTAGTTTTGTGTGAGTCTAAGTATGACTCACGATGTGCTGCGTTGCTTTACCGAGGGCTCTACTGGAAATGCAGGATTTTAGGCTCTCCCTCAAATCTATCGATTTATTACTTTTTTTTATTCTTGTTTCAGAACCTTTGTTTAGTCACTCATTTCCATGGCTGGCTCAGCCCGCCCCGAGGGCAGGGCTGGCGCAGCATGTGGTGCGGGGGATCGAACCGCGGTCCCTGAAGCCGCCCAAGCTTCCCCAAGCAGGCGCTTTAGACCACTGAGCCATCCTGCCGGGCCCCACCCCTCAAATCTATTGAGAAAGAAAAGGAGATAAGAAAACAAGGAAAGAAAGGAGATTTTGGAACTGAGACTCTCACACTTTAACCAGTCCACATTTTTTTCCCTCTAGAGTAATCTACATGTTGCATAAAATTCCTGAAAGTGGAAATATTTTCTTCTAGTTTCCCAAATGGCAGAAAACCAAGGGAAGTCCGTGTACCTGGAGCCCAGTTATGAAACTCAGAGATCTGGTTTCTACTGTTCTCAAGAAGCTGAGGTAGACTTCAGGGACTTAGGATGTCTTGCTCTATTTTCCTGTTTTGACAGAGTACCTTATGATGCAGCATTTGAAGTGAAGCTGTAACTCTAAGCATTTAGACCTTCTTGCATTCAACTTTCACCAAGGTTAGTGACATCTCCAAGGCTGTAAAATAAAGGATAATGCAAGGGAACAGATTAAAGCTGGAAGGTAGGAAAAATTTCATGCATAGGCAAGAAGTTATTCTGGGTCCATGAGTTGTTCAAAAAGATAATAAAGAGACCAGTTGGGGCTGACTCAAGCAGGGAAACATGGGCACCATTTCTCCAGTAGCACTGGTGCACCAATATGTTCCCTGTTGGGCATTTGGAAAAGCTGCCTGAGTTGGATAATGGCAGCGCTAATTTGCTACCAGATCAAAAATGCTCTGCGGAATTTCACAGAAGATGACCATAGTTTGGATCATTCCCCTCTAGTTTTCATGAAGCCAATGTGTTTGCAGAAAAGAATGAAAAGTATTATAGAAAACGAATTACTAGAAATGGACATTACTTGCATATCTGTGAAGGCCAGGGTTATTTGCTCATTAGACACTTGTAAGTTATTTTTATTACTTTTTTATGTAGTTAGTACAGGGTCTACAGGGTCTCATTATACAGATGAGACTTGTAGTGATTCTCTTGTTTTCAGCCTCCCATGTACTGGGACTACAGTTACGTGTCACCATGCCCAGTCTCAATCACCATGTCAGTGTGCCCTGGGTGCGGGGCCTGCATGGCAGGCTGGGGATCGAACCCTTGGCCCCTCAATCTGCCTAAACAGGTGCTTTAATCCACTGAGCTATCTGGCTGGCCCTACTTGTAAGTTACATCCTGGGACAGAGGTTAGAGCTACATTTCCCAGCGCAGTGTTGAGTGAGGTGAGGTTCTCAGTCTGGGTCATCGTTCCCTTTAGTTAACGCTATTTGGCAAGAAGCATGGGTTTTGCCCTGCAGAGGGAGAAAAGGTGGCTGTGGATGATGGAGACAGTTAGCAAAGTGAATAATTCGCTTCCGCTTGAGTTTGGAAGCTGTCAAGTTGTTTTCCCAGGTGGAAACCTGGGGCTAGACTAAACAGTGCAGGTGTCAGGCTGCTTGGCTCATTACACCTATGACCCACTTCCGGCCACTGGAGGGCATCTCCAGCAGGAATGGACAATGGCAACTGTGCACACTGCTGCTGTGTCCTCATTCACTGCCCCTGCTTTTTCCTCGCACCCTGTCTGTCTGTCTGTCTGTCTGTCTGTCTGTCTCTCTATTTTACTTGTTCTTTCTTCTCTTTTTCTTTGTGTTCTCTGTCTTTCCCCAGCCCAAGGAGTTTTGGGTTTCCCTATCCAGAGGCCTTCTCTAGCACGATTTTTGCTGTGACAGCAATTCACATCACTCACTACCCTGGTGCTGCCTCGTCACTGCTCTCTGGGGTTGACAAATATGTAGCTGAAGCATGAAAGAGACTGGGTATGATCACCAGAGGCTTTTCAGAGCAAAAATATCAGTGCTCTTTACAGACACTACTTAACTGAGAATAGCTTGAGAAAATACATTCTATGAAAAGGAGGAGGGAGGGCAGAATGTCTAGGAAAACGGGAAGATTAGCTGAAGTGTAGGGGGGAAAACCTATTCTAGGGAAGGTGTGCCGAATCCTCAAGTACTCGATGTTTAAGAAAGCCCTCGTGGGATGGGAAATCCTTTCCCCATACTAAGTCCAATAATGGAGAAGTAGGAGTATCATGACAGTGAGCTTGGTAGAGTTTACTTTATACTTGTATAAAATGCTTTAAAAAGCTGAATGTAGCAAGAAAGTTGAGAGCTTTAACAGTCTATTTATTGGCATAATTCTTATTTTTAAGAAAGATGTAGTACTACTCAATTATAACTGAACCTTCTCTATTATAAAGCACCTAAAACAGAATGTGTTACCAGGAAGAACCTGCCAATATGCACTTCGCAAATCATTCTCAAAAGGCATGAATTCAAGGGTAATAAGATTTAAATTTCTCCGAAACATTTGATTATTCAGAGTATTCCATAATTGGTCTTTTCTTTAGATTTGGCCTGATTCAGAGACAGCAAACACTTGCTTATTATTTGAATTGTCTTTGTGTAAGCACTAGTTAACAGCTAGCTCACAGGATTTTGGATAATCAGGTTTATAATTCAGCAAGGGATCTCTGGGCTGTGCCTTGACCTCTTCGGCAATGCTTGGCCCTCATGTCCTTCTTCCCCAACTGCAAATACCCTCACCCCTCTCCTGCCACCAGTACTCTTAACTTTGTCTTATGGTACCCATATATTCATATAATATATTATATATTATAATATATAATATATATACTTATATATCTATTTTTTCTTTTATTTTCCTTGCCCTCCACAGAATTCCTAGGCCACAAGACCTTATTCCCTTTCGACACAGATTGATCAATAGATATAAGGATAAAAACACAAGCTTACAGAAACCAACAAGAAACAGTGATGACAAATTTAAAATTCAATGAATAAATAACTCCTTTGAAAAGAGCATTTACAGCTTCTGATTCTGCTAGGCTGTTTGATTTCCCATCAGCTTCTAAGGCCTTTCCTCTTCAATGCTTTAATGAAGTGCTGATCAAAGGGTTTCTCACTTCCACATCCCCGTGCACGTTGGCACCTTTTCAGTTCCCCTTTTCTGCTGAAAGCTTTCATGTTGTGTAATCCTTTTTTGTCCAGGGCATCTCTGCCTTTTCTGTGGAAGGACAGTTAGCTCCATATCCCTAGGAGGCAGGAGTTCATGGCTAGTAGGAGGGAGCAGCCACTGTTCATGTCCTTGCCTCAAAAGAGACATTCATGTCTATTCTTGTAGGGAACAGGTAGAATCCTGATGTCCTAATCTGGGGGGTTAAATAGAAATTTGAATAGATAGATGGGGGAAACGTTCTATATAGTTCATTGATGGTAAAGCAAAAAGGGGGAACTTTATTTTTTCCTACTAGTCTAGTTTTTGATTAACTGAATAGGTATCTTAGGAGTCTAAATGCTTCTCACTGTGAATGATCACTAAGAAGTTGTATGATCCCTTCCTGGGCTGTTAAAGTATGTGTATACCTTTATACATACACTCTAAGCCTGCTTATAACTCAGAGATCTTGAGTTATATGAACCCTGGAGGAAAATAGTCAAATAGGAGTTGTTGAAGCTGCAGTTTGCAAAATCCAACACTAGTTGTGTTGGATCCTTCTTAGTCTCATGTGTCCACCCTAAACATTACTTCTTTTTTTGCCTTTGTTAAGTTTCCATTCTCTATAACCCAATTCAGGCTGTGTATGTAGTGTTTTGTGTTCTGTTAGCTTTCATAATGATTTCGATGAGGATCATTTTTTTGTGTGTGTGTGGCTAAGTTAACTATAAATATGACTTGAGAGTTAAGGTGGCAGACCTTGAACACAAACCTGAGATGATAAAGCATGACTTAACTGAGTAGGAACAAACTTAGAAAGTCTTAAATAACATGATATTGTCAATACTCCACAATAATTATTGTGACAATAGTCTTGTATAAAGGGGTTCTAGAGTCAAACAAATTTCAGTTTAGATTTAGTTCTGTACTTTATACTGTGGTTTTAACCAATTTACATTCCTAAAAATTTATAAATCTGACACCACACCATTATCCACATAGAAAGCTGGAATAAAAATAAAAACATGTAAATCACTTAGTACTTATTTTTTTTTGTTTGTTTGTTTTGGTATTTTAGGGATGGGTCTGCAGGGTCCATAGGGTCTCACTACTAGATCGGACTTGTAGTGATCCACCTGTTTACAGCCTCCCAAGATCTGGGATTACAGGTGTGAGTCACTACACCCAGTCTGTATCGCTGTCTCAGCAAGCCCCAGGTGAGGGGTGTGGAGTTGCATGGCAGGCCCACGGATTGAACTCCCAGCCCCTGCGCCTGCTTGCAGGCACTTTACTCCACTGAGCTATTTGGCCAGCCGTGCCCTAGTACTTGGTCTTCATAAAATTTAAGTAATATATATTTCTTGTCTCCCATTTGTCTTAGGTATCTGTGTCTGAACTTGGGAAAAGGCCAGCTGGTGAGCACATTTAGAGTCTCAATCCTCTGCTTTGTTGGCTTCCGGTTCAATGAACATAGGAAGATAAGGCACTCAAAAATCTGACTGGGGTGCAAACTATGAAGTTCTGGGTGTTTCCGTGTAGGTCAATATCGCTGTGCTGCCAACACTGGTGCCAGAGTGCTGTTAGTGCCACAGACCTTCCTGGTCTTATTGCAACCACTACCACCACCCCAGTGGAGCCAGAATGAAATCAGTGCTCTAACCACAGCCCACGAGGGTGGTTTTGGTTGCAGACCCAGAGCCCTGCTCTCAGATTTGCCCAGAGCCTGAGTAACTCAGAACACAATGACTCATAAAATAGAATGCAGTAAAGTCCCCACCTCGGGCTTCTCTGAGGGCATGGGGACAGCCCCATTGTGCCTTCAGCTCTTCCAATAGCTTGTGAAGTCCACACTTGCCATGTTCTTTCATAAGAGCTGAAACAATCTTCTTTTGCTCGAATAAATAACTTGAGTTTAAAAACAAATCCAATAAATTCTTCCTGGTTAGAAACATTGTGCTTTAAGTCAGTATTGTCTTTAAAACTTTTGTTTTATTGCCTCTGTATTGTGAACTTGGATGGAATTCAATCATAGAAAATGAAGTTTCTGAGAGAATGAAGCCTCTTAAGTTACCAATACAATTAGGGACACTTTAGAAAGTGCCTCAAACAGCTTTAAGTATACACTGGGGCTTTGTAAGAATTAACTACAACTTACTATAAACCAGCCACTGTCATGGGAATTACGTACATTTACTTTGTCATGGTTTGAGAGAAATCTATTAAGGTAGGTGTTATCAAATATATTACAGATGAAAAGACAGTTTTGAATAAGTAAAAACATATTCATACTCACCCAGGATATTATAGAGCTAGGACTGGAACTCAGGGTTGCTTTCATGGTTGGTTCTTTTCCACTGTGATCAGCTACTCAATCACATTGATGACACAAAAACATTTGTAAACTATGAAGGAGATATTGAATAATCATCAAATGCTAAATTCTTAATGTATGTGTTCAGTTCTCTGGGCCACTGAATTGTCAGATACGGGTGTCACTTCCTTCCAAGTGGGGTTTCATGTCCTAGAAAGTGAAAAGTACTGAGATAATTTGGGACCATCATGAGCCACCATGGTTTTCAGGGGATGAAGCCCTTCCTGAGCTAAAATTTCATGGCAGAAATCCCTCAGTTTAGCCCCTGGAAGGCTTTTGAGGAATAGGAAGAGCCATAGCATTGGTTTGCTCAGTTAGAAGTTAAAACCATAGGGATACCTTTCCCTGGAGTGGGGGAAATGAGTCCTATGTCCTAGTTAAAGGTTTTATCAGAGGCTCTAAGCAATTTCCTTGTATTTCTCCAAAGGCTGCAGTTGACTTGAGGAATCTATTATGACTTTCGTCTCAGAAACCATGAATCATCTTTGCAGAGATCACCTGATCCAGAAGTAGTTTATTGCAAGAGATGGTGTATTGGAATTTCTGGGGCCTTATAAAGCAATTGCTAGCCTTCAGTTCTTATTCAAAACATCCATACTAACACTATTAAAAATTAAGAGTCATGGGCTGTTGTATTTTTTTTCCCAAATACTGACAGGTGGTGAACAGGTGGAGACACGCAGCCCTTGTCACGGGTGTGCCTGAGTGGTAGGTGGGGGACTGGTAAAGACTCGAGTACATGATATCAGCTCCATCACTCCTTTCCTGTTGTTGATGAGTGACACTTGGATATATAACTAAATATATAAAAATAGAAGCTCTGTGTCAGCCTTCTCTTTGCACAGGGTGCCGTGCTGCAGCATGTAAATCTGGATGTCAGTATGCCACTATCGTTATTTATAGAGGAGACCCATATTAACATTTTGAGGGTGACAGAGGAGGAGGGAGAAAAAGAAAAACTCATTTTAGAGCGAAGGCACTCTGAATATTGTTTTGCATTACTTGAGTGTTTCACTTTATCTTGTTTGAAATAATCATTCCGATCTTGATGAGAGCATACACTTCTCAGGGCATTCTCACATCTGCCAGCACACTCAGAAGTACATGAGGTACAGGCTAGCAGATCTCTTCCTGAAGAAACTCTGAGAAGTAAATGACTTCTGGCCTAGCGGCTCACAGCTTGTGGCAAAACAGGCTCTCTGCCCTGCACTTTCCAAATGCAGCTGATTCTTCTCTTTCTAAGTCACAGAGGACATCATTAGCTCTGTATAAGATAGGGAAATGGAGCTATGCAAACCTGAAGAAACCTGTATGTGGTCCAAACATACAGGATGGGATGAGACATTTTAGCAGATAGCAAAGACCCATCAGGGAAGACACAGATGAAGTCTTTGACTTGGTGGAGCTAACGCTCCAGTGGCTGCATTAGGCGAGTGTTAAGGCACTCAGCTGTGGCTCCCCTTCTCCCACAACTTCTGATGTTCCAGGACTTGCAAAGCACAGCTGTGCTGCAACCTTGACTGTCTGCATCCGGCTGATTACACATGTAACTTTGTCTCAGCTTGTTTTAGAGACTCTATACTCTGTGCTCAAAACACCCTGGCCCAGGCAGGGACACTTGAGGACTCCCTTTCCCCATTTCCACCTGCCTATAACACCCCGGCTCAGCTAAGGACACTTTCTGACTCACCTTCCCCCATTCCTACTCTATAAAGACTCTGCCTCCCCAGCCATCGCTGCTGCTCAGGTCTGCTGAGCAGCCTGGCACATGGTCATTGTCGTCGATAGACCACTCCTTTCATGTCAGATAACATGAGTGTGGTCTTGTGTGGGTTCAAGGGTGCCTTTTCCCCAACAGTTTTCCTGTCGGTGAGCTTTCCAATTGCACAGTATAAGTTGAATAAGAGCAAACTCATGCCTTTTACTCATCCTTTAGAGATAATAAACTGGCCTAAAACTGGCCAGGGAGAGAGCTCCATGGCAACAGCGTAAGTTCGAACCCTCATCCTGCAAAACAAACAAACAAAGCCCCCAAACCAACGACAACAAAAACTCATGAAACAATAATGTTTAGTTCTCTAATATTTGAGTATGGTGGTTGTAGTGGTTGATATAGTGTGTCAAATGGCAGGATGACTCAGTGTGGTTCCTGTGGTGGGTATCCCATGTCCCACCAGTAGGGTGAGGAGGGCCTACCCTGGAATATGATTGGTTCCTCCCTGGGGCATGAGGGGCTAGCCCAGTGGGTGCAAGGGGGGTCGTGTGCTGGGGTGGGATTGGTTCCATCCTAGGGAGTGATAGGGCTGCCACAGAGTGACTCAGCCCAAAGAGACCACTGGAAAGGGGCTGAGGAAGGAGTCTGTGGTCCACTTCCTGTGAGCAACTTCAGTCTTTGCATTCACCTAGGACTTCATTGCCCGGCTTGCAGCACAGGATTCTCAGCCTCCAACTTGTATTCTTCAGCTTCTGTCACAGACTCTTCATCCTGCCATTACAGATTCATTGGCCAACTGATGGAGACTTGCATGGAACACTGCAGTGAGCTTCAGACCTTGGGACTGAATCCTTCTGTCTTGGATGTGCAGATGCCCTCTGCACGCTTTCCCATCTGAGTACAGCGGACTATTGTAAGCCAATCCTGTAATTTCTTATACATTGTACATCTTCTGTTAATATTTGTTTCTTATATTATATCTGTTCCTCTGAGTAAAACCTGGACTAATATAGTGGTGCTGGAAGTGGTAGGATAGTGGCTTTTTTTTTTTTACTTTCTGTCCAACTAGATATTATATTATTGGATATTTCTATATATACTGAGTGGAACTGAATGGGATCGACAAGTTTCTGATGTCACTTTTAAGAGAGCATAATTACCTTCAAACTTTGCGCATTTTACAATCACCTAGAAAGCCTTAGAAAGTACTAATTTTTCTATCCAACCTTAGGGATATAATATTATTGACTTAGTATGTGTCAAAGAGGATTGCAGCATGGAAGCAAGCTTAAGAGCCACTGAAGCAGGACGTGGCCAGTGGGGAGACTGAGGACATCTTCTGGCCTCTCTGACATCATTCTCAGCTATTTTATTTCCCTGCATGTAGGATCTTATTTTTGCTCCACTATTAAATAACTATGTGCACAAAGAGGCAGGGACTCTACCATTTCAAGGAACCAAATCATAAATGTTCCATATCAACCATAGCATTTGCATTTTCTCATGGAATGATTAGTTTGGGAGTATCTGTTGGTCAGACATGACCAAAAGAGTAGGAACAACACCTACTGAGTAGGGTCATGGGAAAGACACTGTGCTATTAAGAAAAGAGATTTCCAAAAGAAAAGTTATTTTCCCATGTAGAAATACTACAGATGCATATAAAGACCGGGTAGGAAAGTAGGTATAAGACTATGGCCACAATTAATAATAGTGAAAAAAGATAGAAACAGATTCGCTGAAGATTTGTTCTAAAAAAATTAATAAATCTTAACATCAATATATCTTCTGACTTTATTTTTTCTTATCATTTATGTTGCTTTGTTGGATTTATCTGAAATTTATAAACAAAATACGCTAAATATTATTAAATATTAATTTTTTATCAAATTTCATAAAAAACTGTACGTACTATTTTGGGACTAAATAATGACAGATCCAAAAGCTGTCCATTGTCCCTAAGGAGAAAGTGATGAGCATTTTGGCACATATTATGGTTTTCTTCTATAGGCATAACTCAGAAGATAAAGAATTTATTTTAAAAGTTTAGTTACTTTTCATTAGCTTACTACACATCTATTATAAACTTTTATTAACACTCCTTTTGAACTTCTGGATACTTTTTGCCTGGTACCATTTAAAATATTAATAATGAGAAGAACAATTTGAAATATAGACTGGTGCCGTTATAGCTGATTCAAAGATGCAATAAACGGAATGTCTCCATAGGTTTCCTGGGATGGTTTTGGTACCAGGCTTCAGGCAGGAATTTTTAATGAACCAGAGACTAATCATGTCCTCTTCAGCTTCTTCGTAACAGGAAAGGAGACAGAAAATGGTTAACACCGACTAAGTGGGTCCTGGATGAAACTTGAGGGCTGATGGTTTAACAGCTTACTGAAATTTAAAATTGTGTTTTCTTTTTTTATTGCTTTTAATAAGAAATAGCAATGAGACAGTTTCACAACACGTTAATAGGACAGCCAAAATAATTAATACAATGCACATTGTTGTCTTTATAATAGTTATTCCAAGCACAAAATGCAGACATGATAACTTTCCCAAACAATATTGGTATAAATATTTCTTTTTTTTTTTTTTTAATATTTTTATTTTGTTTCTTGTTTCAGAACTTTTGTTTGTTTATTTATTGTTTTTTTTATGGCTGGCTTTCTCTTCAGATCGTATAAATCTTTCACCTTTTAAATATTTCTTATTGAACTAACAGAAAGCAGTTGTATACATAGTGCAATATTCCCTAAACACAGTGAGTTATTGGCAGAACTGGCAATGTTGGAAGCTGTTGACCTGAGCTTTTTACAGCTCATCATGCTAATCTGACTTTACTTTTTATGCCTCATGGCTAAACTTTTCTACAGGGTGGTTAAGGCCAAGTTGAAACAAGACCTATACAATGAAACATATAACTTTTGTATCTGACAAGGTCAGTCAAATTCCCTCAGGGTTAACCTTGAAATCATGTACATAATTTTGTAGGACTTTTGTCAGTGTCAGCCATTTGGATGAGTTGCAGCCATTGCTTGACCCGTGTGCTCTCTGTGAAAGCCTGAGAGAATGTTTTCTCCCTAGGTGCCTCTCCTTAGGCACATTATACATCGTTGATCCCTTTCCTCTATGGCCCTATAATCTTGAACAGAAAATTTTGGACACCACTGAGCTATAGGATGTTACAGTACAGATTCTCTTATATCCAGAGTTCTCACAGACCTTGAAGGGCTAGGGTCAAAATATTGGCTATCCTTGTAGCCCTTCTTTCTAATTTTTTGGTCTGGAAACTTAAGTTGTTAACTCTCCAGAAGAGAATCTTAGTGATGCTATTACTCTGTAACGTAGGTGCTTGAGCTTAACATCACTGTCTTTCTGAATATTAAATGCCTTAGACTTAACCTGGAACTGGTATTCTCCATCAATAATTGATATTCTAATGAATTCTTATAGATTGTGATTTAAAAAAATCTGTTACTTTTTTTTTTTTAACACAGAAATTTAGAAATCAAAAGCATATACAAAATTGTAGCAGGTCAATCCTGTGACATTTTTCCTTGTCTTGTATTCTCTTTAGTTACCTTTTTTTTTTTTTTTTT